>CM038669.1:288428345-288509337 GCA_021605145.1 Aegilops bicornis
GCATGTTAGATGAATTAGAACTAGTTTATTTTTAGTAAAAAGCTATGTATATGAGATTATTTGAACTAGTTGGAATTAATAGAATTAGTTATATTATTTGGAATCCAGCTGAATTAGTAAAACTAGAATTAGTTATATTATTTGAACTAATAGAATAGCAAATGCTTAGTTGAACTAATTGAATTAATATAACCGGTTTATTTTTAGTAAATGTTGAAACTAGTTGAATTAATAGAAATAATTAATATAACCGCCAATTTATTTTTAGTAAGAAAATTTAGGCACGATATGAGATTAATATTATTCAACTAGTTCAATTAATAGAACTAGTTATATTATTTGAACTAGTTGAATTATTGTAGCTTTAGTTTATTTTTAATAGATGCATAGTTGAACCAATTGAATTAATAGAACTAGTTTATATTTAGTAAAATGCTTAGTTGAACTAATTGAATTAATAAAACTAGTTTATTTTTAGTAAATGCTTAGTTGAATTAATAGAAGTAGTTGAATTAATTGAATTAGTAAGTGTTTAATGTTTCGCCTAATAATAATTAGGAAATGTCATTCCATCATGAAAAGATTTCATTATAAAGAATAATCAGGAAGACCAGCGCCACAAGCATGCATAAGTAAAATTCCTTGTTGATGATAGGCTATCCAGCCAAGTCTGATGAGAACTTTAATTCAGGGAGCATACAAGAAGTCACAAACGACAAGTCTGTTTTCGTAATTAAGCATGACTTATATATGCTTCCATTTGCTTCGACTTATAATTTTTTATTTTCACTATTCTACTAGCGCATCCCCCGCCATGCAAGAATTTTGTCTTTGATAAGATAGGTTTCAATGATAGTGAAACTATGGAGGTAAAGAGAGTTTACCCTTGAAAACTCCAGGCATGGTTATACTTTCAACGCCAAAGTATATAATGCACACACGCATACACCTATTTTGAATGCAAAACTTGGCAAGCACTCATGCGCAAGGCTTATGCATTTGAGCCTCAGATATTATCACCTTTGATGATTCGGGTCTGAAGATGATATTGAAGGTAATAAAGACATATGGGTCGATGTGCAAAGCATTTCCAATTCTACCACATTATGTGAGTTCTTCTTCAACTATATTTTTGTCTTTTGATATTTCTTATTCATAAATAATTGACAACTAATTTTCTATTGACAACTTATCTCCATTCACAAACATGTCCGCGCCTTGGTAGATAGGACCTACTACCGTCTCCATAGAGCTGAACTAAACGGCAAGGTAGATAAGTCATTATGTTTCATGGCTTGAGGATCTTCATAACCGCCAAGACAAATTTTCTTCCTGCACCTTAGAAATGTTAGTACTCAAAACGGTGAAGTACCATAGTGATCGTATTGAACTACGGTCACATCTATTAATACGAAGATGGTAATATTTTACTATTTGTCCTTAGTGCATCTTTTTTCATACATTATTTTTTACAACTTTCATTAAGCTAAGCATATTAATTACTTATAACAGATGTTCTTTCAACAGGGACTCCTCGATGACAACCACAGCCTCAAAGGATCGAGACTAAAGGTCACATGTCAATGGTTAGCTTACGGTCAAGATATCCTACATTGCACATGAGTGCATTCGTGGTTTCTAAAAAGTTGCGATGAATGCTTAATAGTGAAAGATTGGAGCAAAATTGTTAACGATCGGCAGAGAAGTACTAGGGGCAGCAATGAGAAGCGCAATTCTCCATGATTAGGGGAGACAGGTTCTATCTCGCATGCTCCAAAGATGATGAATCGGGAGAGCTATACATGTTCTATGCTATTTTGCCGTAGAGAGAGTAGCTAGCGGTGAGTGATTTAGCTAGTCTTCATGCTGCTCTTAGTACTTGTCCTTTCATGTCCGTGGTTCTTTTTGTTCTGAACTTAATCTCAAAGAGTGATTTGCTTTTGTGGTGTTATATATGAACGCTTATAATATCATGACAATCATGTTGAACTCGATGATATTTTTGCTTCTGGTACACGTGAATGTTTCTTCTTTAAGCTACTGTTGTTGGTGGTGATTAGATAGCGGTAATGACTATGATGATGATTAAATAGTGATAATGACGACTACGATGTTTTTTAGCTAGCTAGCCAAAGGTAATGCTGGATGGATATGTGACGCAAGAGTTTTATATATTAATGTAAAACAATCACTAAATTAAATTGAAAACACAAACTAAAGCAAAAAAATTTTAAAAATCACCTAAACATTTAGTAACGGTTGGTGTTACCAATCCTGCACTAAAGCTCCCCACGCCACATCGGCTCGGCTGCGCTAATGTGGTGGCTCTTTAGCGCGGTTCGTGATTTAACCGGTACTAAAGGGGGGACCTTTAGTCCCCACTCTTTAGTGTCGGTTGGTGAACCGGCACTAAAGGCTGTCACGAACCGGCACTAAAGGCCGTTTCTGCACTAGTGTAAGATAGGATAAAGTGCATATGTCTTACACCATATGAAGGATAAGTCTCAAACCAAACCAAAGAAACGAAACGAGGTTCAAACGAGATAGCAAACACACCAAACACACGAGCAAATCCCTACACTCTCTTCCCCTTTGGCATCGAGACGCCAAAAAGGCAGATAGGACACCTACACACTCGGGGTGGCTCAGGCGGAGAAATCATCCTGGGCCTCCTCGACTCGGTGGCCGTGGATGTCCTCCTTGAAGTCCTCGTTAGAATCGGGTCCACTTGAAGCCACGCCCGCCCATCCACTCGGCCTCTAGAGTGATGTTCCTCTCTAACTCATTGAATGAGCCTCACCAAAGACCTTCAGGATGTGCAAGTCACGGCGCGTAGCCTCCTTGAGGCAACGTGAGTCCTATATCGCCCCTTAGCTTGCATGCGTAAGAGAGTCTTCATCTTGTCCTTCAACTTCTTGGCCCACGAGGCATAGAGGAACTACAGGAAGACCCTAGCGACGGTCCTCGGCCAACATACTCGGCTCCAGCCTCCTCCTCACCAACATGCCTCCTGGCAGCAGACGCCTCCAGCCACGAGTGGTAGTGTTGGCCCCAGCTAGGCTTGACACGAGATGCATGGGATCATGCCTAATCCAACTGCAAGGAACTCATCCCTGCAGTACAAATTTTTCCCAAGTCTTAGAGATCAGCGAGAAGCAGTGTATGGCCCACGTGGATAGGCACCTTCGCGGTTGAACACACGAACCAAGCAGATGCCACATGATGTGTGAGACATCAAGAGGTCGAGGTCTGAGATACTCGAGGCCTCCTCGCACATGAGCATCATATCCACCATAAATGCATGAACCTTATCCTTGTCGCCAATGCACGGGAACAGTAGATTTATGCGAAGATGCGATACATGATATCCGTAAAAGGGTTCAAGACTCAAGCTGACTTGCCATTGGCAGTACCTTCTCAAAAAGTAATCTTTGAGCTTGTCCTTGTTCGCGGACTAATTGGCATGGGGACGAACACCAGCGGAGTGTCGAGTCCGTCATCCGAACATGCAACAGTCCATGAACTCCTTCGGTAGTGGTCAACTGACTCGGCGTTGGTCATCCACGCCATCCGCCGCTCCTCCCGAGGGTGAAAGTACGCAGGCAAAAGAACTCGACAAACAAGCTCGTGGTCAAAGTCCGGATGAAAGGAGATCACATGCTTTCAATGCCAAAATGCTCCACCAAGTCCGAGCCTCTCAAAGTACTCACGATATTGTTTCCTTCCTCATGTGATGCATGTCAATCCACTTGACCTCCACGTGAAGTATTCTCGCTTGTTCTTGATGACATCCGGATAAAAGAGAGTCCTGCTTGGTCCGGAACAACTCACAGCCTCTCGATAACAAAGACGAGATTCACATACGGGTTCATCCGCTCGAGACGGACATACTCAGCCGGAGGGAATCTTGTCCCATGCTCTTAAGCGGGTTCCTTGTTCTTGTTAGCGGTGGTCTTGACATTGCGCTTTGGGGCATTAGGGGCCCTCTGTGACTTTACTTTGATTGGCGCAAACGCTTGGATCCAAAGTGTCGCGACCGGGATTGGAACGCCAGAGCCACCACCTGAGACACAACGCACAAAAACACACACGAAAACCAAGAAGG
The DNA here is from genome assembly GCA_021605145.1 of Aegilops bicornis. Lineage (NCBI taxonomy): Eukaryota > Viridiplantae > Streptophyta > Magnoliopsida > Poales > Poaceae > Aegilops > Aegilops bicornis. The sequence continues at coordinate 288,432,451 of CM038669.1, forward strand.
ATCAATCACGAAGACCACGGCAAAGCAAAAGAAACACTTAGGAAGCATACATGCTAAATGCCATGAGAAAGATTGGACCAAATAAAGAGTATCGCCGAAGCTGCGGTACTAAAATTTTAGTACCGCCCCAAGTCGCGGTAGTAATTGCAGTGCTATCACGGTAATACCGGTCCGGGAGCGGTAGTAAGATTTAGTCCCGCCCGTCGAGGTGGTAGTACCGTTAATCCGACCGGGCGGTAGTAATGACGAGCGGTAGTATCAAGACATGTGGAAGAGTAGTACCGCACCACGTTAGATCCGAGCGAGATTTTGAATCTGAGAAGGACCGCGAAACCACGGCGGTACTCACGGTTGATCAAATCTATCACATGACAACATAGCAGTATAATCCCTACACACTACTACTCTCCAACATCCCTACTCTTTTAGCGATTTAGCCTAAAATCTCAAGAACACATGCATCTCCCCAAAAGCCTAGAGCCAAAGAAAACAACCAAAAGAGAGAGGGATTTGGGGAAAGACCTTGTTCCATGGCAAGAGCACATGGTGGGGAACGATCCCACCGGTCGGAATCGAAGGAGAGCAGCCGGAGGCGGAGATCCTGCGGGGGACCCCGGCCCTCGTTCTTGAGCGAGAGAGAGAGAGAGACAGAGTGGGGAAAACTGACGAATGGGTATGGGGGAGTTAGAACTCCCCCTGCCTTACCTTATCCCCCACGTGTCTACGACGGCGCGGTAGTACCGCACTTCATCGCGGTAGTACCGCTCGGGCTGAAATATCGCACCCAAGCGGTAGTACCGCTCTCCCAGGCGGTAGTAAAAATTCTTGCTATCACTGTGTCTGGTAGTAACTTTCTCTGTACGTGATAGTACCGTAGCAAGCTGCGGTAGTACCGTGATCTCAGGAAAAAGCTGGTCTCAAACACAAGAAAACGGGTCTTCGCAAATAAACTTTGAGCACAAGAGACACCACAAGAACACGCACAACACAAAGGCAGAACGGCAACTGACAACAAGAAACAATCACGCGACACTACCTCTCCAATGAGAGGGCGGTGGCCGGAGCCACCTATGTTTGAGTCAATTGGTATGGCACCGCGAAGAATTGTCCTTGGGCCCATGACCAAAACTCGTCTTTGAAGCACAAGTACCATAAAAAATGGCTAATGTGAAAGAGTTGATCGATTTATGCATAACGGGGGGAGGGAGAGTTCATTGAGAGAACAACACTCCCCCTATGTCCATGCCTACACCTAAACAAGATAACAAGTTGAGTATGGTGGGGTGTGCAAGGGTTCAAGCAACATTGCTCGAATCAATGATATTTAGCTCATGCCTTAACTCGCGAAATCTTGCTTCATCCAAAGGCTTCATGAAAATATCTGCAAGGTTATCATGAGTGTTGACGTAGTTGAGCTTGATCTCCCCTCGCCTAATGTGATCCCGGATGAAGTGATACCGAATCTCAATATGCTTCGTCTTGAAGTGTTGCACCGGGTTGAGGGAAATCTTGATGGCACTTTCATTGTCACACCAAAGAGGCACTTTGTCACAAATGACACCGTAATCCTTTAAAGTTTGCCTCATCCATAAGAGTTGTGCACAACAACTACCCGGCGCTACATACCCGCCTCTTTGGGACGGAGAGACACACAACTTTGCTTTTTGGAAGACCAACTTACCAAAGAGCAACCAAGGAATTGGCACCCTCCGGAAGTGGACTTCCTATCCACTTTGTCTCCCGCCCAATCGGAATCCGAATATCCTACAAGCTTGAAGTTTGCCTCTTGGGTACCATAGGTCAAAGTTTGGGGTATGAGCCAAATATCGAAAAGATTAAACCGGCCTTGACCGGCCACATAGTGGCTTTCCTTAGAGTGCTTGACTTGAAACCGTGCACAAATTCCCACACTCAACATGATATCCGGTCTAGATGCACAAAGGTAAAGCAAGGATCCAATCATGAAGCGATATACCTTTTGATCCACCGCTTTACCATTGGGATCGATGTCAAGTTGGCACTTAGTGGGCATTGGAGTGGACGCCGGCTTGACATCAATTAAGCTTGAATCTCTTGAGCATGTCTTGGAGTGTATTTGGCTTGGTTGATGAAGGTACCTTCTCTTCTTTGCTTCACTTGAAACCTAGAAAGAACTTCAACTCTCCCATGGAAGACATCTTGAACTTCGAGGTCATTAGTGCGGCAAATTCATCATTGAAAGCTTTGTTAGGGAACCAAAGATAATGTCATCAACATATAGTTGGCACACAAACAACTCCCCATTGACCTTCTTAGTAAAAAGAGTGGGATCGATGAGCCCAACTTCAAACCCACGATCTTGTAGAAACTTCGGTAAGGTGGTCATACCACGACGTGGGGCTTGTTTAAGGCCATAGAGTGCCTTATCGAGTTGGTACACATGATCGGGAAAGTAGGGATCCTCGAACCGGGGGTTGTTTGGCGTAAACCAACTCATTAATAGGACCATTAAGAAAAGCACTCTTCACATCCATTTGTTGCAACTTAAAATTGTGATGAGAAGCATAAGCAATCAACAAACTAATGGATTCAAGATTTAGCGAAACGGAGCAAAAGGTTTCACCGTAGTCGATACCTCTCGACTTGGGAGTAACCTTGTGCCACCAATCTTGCCTTGTTGCGTAATGATGGTTCCATGAGCATCTTGTTTGTTCTTGAAAATCCACTTGGTCCCAATGACATTGTGGTTCCCTGTTGGCCTTTGGCACCAACCTCCACACCTTGTTGTACTCGGTTGTTGAGTTCTTCATGCATGGCATTAAGCCAATCCGGATCTTCGAGTGCTTCATATACCTTTTGGGGTTCAACACAAGAAACAAACATGTGATGTTCACAATAGTTTGCCAATTGTCTACGAGTGCTTACCCCATTTTGGATGCTTCCAAGTACATTCTTCATGAGATGACCCTTGGTGGTGAGCTTGGAAGCAATCTTGGCGGCACGACACTCTAATTCCTCCTCACGAGGTGAGTTGAGGAAGCGGTCACTTGATCATCTTGAGCGCCGTCTTGAGCATGTTCTTGATCTTGAACTTGCTTTCTGGGATAGAACATGGCCTTGGGCATCACTTGGTGTGACAACATCGTCTTGAGCATGATCTTGTCCTTGGTCTTGTTCATGAGGTTGAGGGCCTTCACTTTGTTCTTCTAAGCGTGTGGGCCTTTGTTGGTGATGGCTCCACTTGAGTGGAGCATTGTCCTTCTCCTTCGGCCACAAGGGGTTCCTCAACGGGTTGGATAAAACCAACACCCATTCTTCTTATGGCTTGAGGAGGAATTTCATCACCTACATCACAAGTGCCACTTTGCTCCACTTGGGAGCCGTTATTCTCATCAAACTCCATGTTACACGTCTCCTCAATAAGTCTCATGGATTTATTGAGGACACAGTAAGCATGAGAGTTTGTAGCATAACCAAAAAATATGCCCTCATAAGCTCTAGCTTCAAACTTAGACAACCGAACACCTTTCTTGAGAATGAAACACTTACACCCGAACACACGAAAGTACTTGAGGTTGGGCTTTTTATCGGTGAGTATCTCATATGGAGTCTTGTTCAAGCCCTTGCGGAGGTAGAGCCGATTGGATGCATGACATGCGGTGTTGATGGCTTCGGCCAAAAAGTTGTATCGAGACTTGAACTCCGCCATCATGGTCCTTGCCGCATCCATCAACGTCCGGTTCTTCCTCTCCGCGACACCATTTTGTTGAGGGGTGTAGGGTGCAGAATATTGATGCTTGATCCCCTCATCACTAAGAAACTCATCCAAGGTGTAGTTCTTGAACTCGGTGCCATTGTCACTTCTTATTGTTAAGATCTTTGCATTGTGTTGACGTTGTGCTTCATTTGCAAAGTCAATGACAGTTTGTTGGGTATCGCTCTTCCTCTTGAAGAAATACGCCCAAGTGTGTCTTGAGTAGTCATCCACAATCACCAAGCAATACTTCCTACCCCCAAGACTATCAAAGGATGGAGGCCCAAAGAGATCCAAGTGAAGGAGATCCAAAGGCCTTTTCGAGTAAATGATAATTAGTGGGAGGGTGAAACCTTTTCATGAAGCTTTCCTTCGATACAAGCACTTTGCCAAGCACGGTCTTTAGCAAAACTAACATTCGTTAGTCCATGGACATGGTCCCCCTTGAGAAGACTTTGCAAAGATCTCATATTGACATGGACTAAACGGCGATGCCAAAGCCATCCCACATCAACTTTAGCCATTAGGCATGTCGCATGCGGTCTTAGTGGGTACCTCCTAAAAGTTAATCACATAGAGACCGTTTCTACATGCCCAACAAAGGCTACTTTAAGAGTCTTGCTCCACAAGAGGCCATGGTATCAATATCAAAGAAAGTGGCAAAAGCCCATGATTGCAAGTTGACGAACGGAAAGTAAATTGTATGCAAGGGACTCAACAAGCATGACCTTCTTCTCGATCGTGAGATCATGGGAGAAATGACAACCTTGCCGAGTCCCAATACCTTAGAAAACGAGGCATCACCCCACTCGACATTGGTGGGCATAGAAGGAATCTTGTGCACATCCACCACCAAGTCCTTGCTTCCGTCATATGATTTGTAGCTCCACTATCGAGCAACCATGATCCTCCACCGGAAGCAAACACCTACAAGAGATGAATGCTTGGTTTTAGGTACCCATTTTGTAATGGGTCCTTTGATGTTAGTAACAAGGGTCTTAGGAACCCAAATAGACCATTCAATGTACTCATGAGGAGAACCAACAAATTTGGCATAAACGTGCCCATCACTAGCACGGCATAACACATAAGAGGGATTAAAATGCCGGCTTTGTTGGGAGGGGTGGCATTGCCCTTCTTGACATCGCCACCCTTTGCATTGTTCTTCTTCTCCTTGAAGCACCCTCTCCCTCCCTCACAAAAGTTTGCTTGAGAGGAGGAGGTCGTTTAGTCTTGTCATTCTTCTTCTTGTTCTTGGGCTTGGAGTGCGAACCCAATCCCTCCTTGGCCACAACTTCCTTTTGATTACTCAAATGGTCGTTGAGGTTCTTCTCACCTTGTATGCATGTAACAAGGCCTTTCTCAAGTTGCTCCTTCAACTTAGCATTCTCCTCAACAAGATGCACATGCTCACAACAAGGGTTAGTAGCATTTGCATTATCGATCAACACCATATGAGGAAAAGTGGCTTTCTCCTTGGTTAGCTTCACTTGGAGTTGATCATGAGACTCTTTGAGGCTAGCATGAACACCCTTCAAGACTTTGTGAGCCTTGTCGAGAATGTCAAACTCCTCTTTGAGTCTAGCAAGATCAACCCCAAGCTTCGCCTTCTCAGAGCTTAGCACACGAGACACAACAAGAGCATGATCAAGATCTTTCTTTAATTTAGCATGATCATCGTTGTATGACTTCTCAAGAGCCAAACGAAGACCATGCTCTTCCTCAAGAGCATTGGAAAGATCCGAAATCTCATCGGCATAGTCACGACTATGCCCCTCCATCTTAGAGATGGTTTCTTCGTGAGCCTCGATCATGTCATTGGCTTCACCAAGTTGTTCCAAGAGAGCAACGGCGCTTCTTGGATTTGCCCTTGAGTTTACCCATAAAGGCCTCAAGATCATTATCCTCCACATTAGTTCCTCATGTTCATCAATGCAATCCGTCGAAGAAGAATGATTGATGATGGTAGTTTTGATGTTGGGGTTACCTTGTTGGTGGCTTTAGCCATGAGGCACTTGGCGGTGATGCTCTCATTGGGTGAGTCGAAGAGAGACACCCGAGGAGTTGTCGTAATGGCAATGGAGGCCATGGCAACCGACTCACCATCTTCATCATCATCATCATCCTCATTGTACTCTTCTTGTACCACCAAAGCCTTGTGAGGAGTCTTCTTCGTGAAGTTGCTCTTGTTGGGGGAAGACTTGGCCTTGTCCTTACGGATGAGCTTGCCACCATTTTATTCCCTCTTCTCATACGGGCACTCCGCAACAAAATGACTTACATTGCCACAATTGAAGCAAGTCCTCACTCGTTGCTTGCCCTCTGCGCCACTTGATCTGCTCTTGTTGAAGTTGGGCCTTGAGTTCTTCTTGCTCCAAAATTGCCTTGAAGCAAGGGCCGTGTGTGTTCATGGTAGGCATACTTCAGATTCTTGAGGTTGCTCTCCTCTTCTTCCTCCTCTTCTTCTTCTTCGACACAAATCTTGGCCTTCAATGCAAGGTTGGGCTTCTTTGCTCTTTGGGAGCGAAGCACCGCATTGTCGGCGGTCTTGTCCAATATGCTCATAGCCACAAACTCATCCAACACATCACTTGAGGACAAGGTGTGAAAGTCCGGACTTTGACGGATGACGGAGGACATGACTTTGTGGTAGGGCATCATTGCCTTGAGGAATTTGCGCTTGATCCAATTGTCATCCGTGTCCTTACTTCCATGATCCCGGAGAGAGACCGCGAGCTTGGTAACTCTCCGATAGAGCCTCCACGAGGTTCTTCATCTTCTTTCATTGCAAACTCATCGGCTTCATCTTGTACCACTTCGTAATTGGAACGTAGGATGCTTGTGCTTCCCCGATAGAGGGAAACCACTTTGTGCCAAGCTTCTTTGGCCAAAGAGTAGGGCCGAAGATGCGGGAGGTCTTCGGGAAGGATTGCTTCTTGGATGATGAAGAGAGCATTTTCATTGAATTGATCATCCACGTCTTCTCTTGGAGTGAAGTTTCTGAGGTAATTTGGATAAAAACCTTCTTCAATGTTTCTCCATAGGTTAGTGTTGTCATGTTTTAAATGTCGCTTAAATTGATAGTCCCAAGATTGTAAATCCTCCTTTTTATCAATCTTGGGGAGGACCGCATGATTCAAATGAGTAGAAGGAATCGGTCCACCATAAACGGGTGGAGGTTGCACATGGGCAAAGATGTCGGTGCCATTCTTATCACTAGACATAGGAGCTTTCTCACTAGTAGCTTCCCCCTTGTCAGGGTTAGCATCCGTCTCCGTGTTGGCGGGATCACCCACTTTCACGGGCGCGGTGGAATATTTAAGCCCTTCTAAGAATTCCTTAAACGTGTCTTTGACCTCGGTCGTCATGGAGGTTTTCAATGTGTCCAACGCCACATTGAATTCCTCCGCGTGAGATCGATTACCCCATCTCCCGTAGACGATATCGGATACGCACCGGAGTGCTCTCCTACATCGTCTACGACGTCAACCATACTCTTCGGACGGTAAAGTCCTAAAAAGAGACGAGGCTCTGATACCAATTGAAAGGATCGATATAGTTGACTAGAGGGGGGGTGAATAGGCAACTAACAATTTTTTTGGCTTTTCTTCACCAAATTAAACTTTGCATCAAAGTAAGTTGTCTAGATATGCAACTAGGTGGACAACCTATATGATGCAACAATCACAAGCACGCAAGCACGCAATGAATGTAACACAAATAAGCTTGCACAAGTAAAGGGATGAGATAACCAAGAGTGGAGCCGGTGGAGACGAGGATGTGTTACGAAGTTCCTTCCTTTTGAGGGAAGTGCGTCTCCGTTAGAGCGGTGTGGAGGCACAAGGTTCCCCAAGAAGCCACTAGGGCCATCAGATTCTCCTCACGCCCTCACACAATGCGAGATGCCGTGATTCCACTATTGGTGCCCTTGAAGGCGGCGACCGAACCTTTACAAACAAGGTTGGGGCAATCTCACAACTTAATTGGAGGCTCCTAACGACACCACGAAGCTTCACCACAATGGAATATGGCTCAGCAGTGACCTCAACTGCCTAGGGTGCTCAAACACCCAAGAGTAACAAGATCCGCAAGGGATTAGTAGGGGGAATCAAATTTCTCTTGGTGGAAGTGTAGATCGGGACCTTCTCAACCACTCCCGAGCAAATCAACAAGTTTGATTGGCTAGGGAGTGAGATCAGGCGAAAATGGAGCTTAGGAGCAACAATGGAGCTTAGGGTTGGAAGAGGTGGTCAACTAAAGGTAGGAGACGACCCTTTTATAGTGGTGGACGAAATCCAACCGTTATCCACTTAACCAGCCCGCGACGCAGCGCTACTTGGCCTGGGGGCCACAATAGCACGGCTTCAGAGGAGCGGTACTACCGTGGGCTCCCGCGGTACTACCACGCCTGAGCCACGGTACTACCGCAGGTGCCTGCGGTACTACCGCTCCAGGGAGCAAAGATTACCGCAAGCACAAAGCAGCAGCCAAGGCAATCACAACGAGGATAAATGGGGGATGCTCCATAGTGCAAGGGAAAGGTGGAGACAAGGAAGGGAACGTGTACATGATGATTCCACCCAAACCTTTCCAACGTGGACCCCCTCTTAATAGTACGACTTTCCTACGACTCAAATCCACCAAAAAGAAACGTAGAGAAACACCGTCTTCAATAGTCTTCGAGGGGCACCAAACCATCTTGTACCTAGTGAAGAAATGTCTGAGAAACTCAAAGGCACACGATTAGTCCACAAACGCATTGTCATCAATCACCAAAACACCTAAGGGATAAATATGCACTTACACCATTGTATTGAGAATTCAGCGAGAGAGAGAAAGCCATCTAGCTACTAACTACGGACCCGAAGGTCTACAAAGAACTACTCACGCATCATCGCAGAGGCACCAATGGAGGTGGTGAACCCCATCCGAGATGGTGTCTAGATTGGATCTGGTGGTTCTAGACTCTGCGGCGGCTGGATGAATATTTCGTCGACTCCCCTAGGGTTCTGGTATTTTTGGGGTATTCATAGAGCAAAGAGGCGGTCCGGGGGCACCCGAGGTGGGCACAATCCACTGTATGCGCTGGGCCTCTTAAGCGTGCCACAGTGGGTTGTGCCCCCCTCGGGGCACCCCCCCCCCCCAGGTGCAACCAGGGCCCATTGCCTTCCTTCTGGCCCATAAAAAATCTCCATAAAGTTTCGTGGCATTTGGACTCCGTTTGATAAGAATTTTCTGCGATGTAAAAAACATGGAAAAAACAGCAACTGGCACTTGGGCACTGTGTCAATAGGTTAGTACCAAAAATGATATAAAATGACTATAAAATGATTATAAAACAGCATGGAACAATCAAAAATTATAGATACGTTGGAGACGTGTCAACGTTTGACTACATCAACCGTGTTACTAAACGCTTCCGCTTTCGGCCTACGAGGGTGCGTGGACACACTCTCCCCGCTCGTTGTTATGCATCTCCTAGATAGATCTTGCGTGATCGTAGGTAAATTTTTTGAAATACTGTGTTCCCCAACAGATAGCACCCCGGTTGTGCATGCACAAGAACCAGCCTTACCACACATAACCCAGACTCTCGCAGATTGTACCCTACTCCGATGGACAAAGAACCAGCTTCACCCAATCTAACCCCAACCCAGCAGATAGTAATCCAGTTCCAGTTGACACAACACCATCTCCAACACAGAGCTCCCAAACAACAATAGGTAGTAAGGTAGCTCCGGTACCCTGATGTCTACTACACAACCTTCTTCTTGTAGACGTTGTTGGGTCTGCAAGTGCACAGGTTTGTAGGACAGTAGCAAATTTCCCTCAAGTGGATGACCTAAGGTTTATCAATCCGCGAGAGGCGTGGAGGAAGATGGTCTCTCTCAAACAACCCTACAACCAAATAACAAAAAAAAGTCTCTTGTGTCCCCAACACACCCAATACAATGGCAAATTGTATGGGTGCACTAGTTCGGCGAAGAGATGGTGATACAAGTGCAAAATAGATAGTAGATATAGGTTTTTGTAAACTAAAAATATAAAAACAGCAAGGTAACAAGCGGTAAAAGTGAGCGTAAACGGTATTGCAATGATAGGAAACAAGGCCTAGGGTTCATACTTTCACTAGTGCAAGTTCTCCCATCAATAATAACATAGATAGATCATATAACAAGCCCTCAACATGCAACAAAGAGTCACTCCAAAGCCACTAATAGGGAGAACAAGCGTAGAGATTATGGTCGGTACGAAACCACCACAAAGCTATTCTTTTCGGATCGATCTATAAAAAGAGTTCGTACTAGAATAACACCTTAAGATACAAATCAACCAAAACCCTAATGTCACCTAGATACTCCATTGTCACCTCAAGTATCCGTGGGCATGATTATACGATATGCATCACACAATCTCAGATTCATCCAACCAACATAAAAGTACTTCAAAGAGTGCCCCAAAGTTTCCACGGAGAATCAAGAACGTGTGCCAACCCCTATGCATAGGTTCCCAATGTCACGAAACCCGCAAGTTGATCACCAAGACATACATCAAGTGTTCTCATAAAGACTCAATCCGGTAAGATAACTTCAAAGGGGAAACTCAATTCATCACAAGAGAGTAGAGGGGGAGAAACATCATAAGATCCAACTATAATAGCAAAGCTCGGGATACATCAAGATCGTGCCATAGAGGGAACACGAGAGAGAACACGAGAGAGAGATCAAACACATAGCTATTGGTACATACCCTCAGCCCCGAGGGGTGAACTACTCCCTCCTCGTCATGGATAGCGCCGGGATGATGAAGATGGCCACCGGAGATGGATCCCCCCTCCGGCAGGGTACCGGAAAGGGGTCCCGATTGGTTTTTGGTGGTTCTGGAGGCTTGCGGCGACGGAACTCCGGATCTATCTTCTGTTCTGGAAGTTTTAGGGTACATGGGTATATATGGGTGAAGGGAGAACGTCGGTGGAGCTACGGGGGCCCCACGAGGCAGGGGGCGCGCCGAGGGGGGGGAGGGCGCGCCCCCCACCCTCGTGAGCACCTCCCGTATCTTCTGACGTGGAGTCCAAGTCCATCAGGTGGGCTTCCTTCCAAAAATAACTTCTCCAGTTGATTTCGTTCCGTTTTGACTCCTTCTATATTCCTTTTCCTCAAAATACTGAAATAGGCATAAAACATCAAATCTGGGCTGGGCCTCCGGTTAATAGGTTAGTCCCAAAAATAATATAAAAGTGTATAATAAATTGTTGGGGAACGTTGCAGAAAATTAAAATTTTTCCTACGGTTTCACCAAGATCCATCTATGAGTTCATCTAGCAACGAGTCATGGGAGAGTGATTGCATCTACATACCACTTGTAGATCGCGTGCGAGAAGCGTTCAATGGAGCAGGGATGATGGAGTCGTACTGCAGTGATTCAAATCACCGATGACCTAGTGCTGAATCGGACAGCACCTCCGCATTCAACACACGTATGGAGCGGATGACGTCTCCTCCTTCTTGATCCAGCAAGGGGAAGGAGAGGTTGATGATGATCCAAAGAAGACGACGGCTTGGTGGTGGATGCAGCAGAACTCCGGCAGGGCTTCGCTAAGCAACTACGGGAGGAGGAGGAGGTGTTGCAGGGAGGAGGGAGGCGCCAAGCCTTGAGGGGTGCGCCTGCCCCTCCCTACCCTCCCTTTATATAGGTGCAAGAGAGAGGGGCGCAGCCTTGCCCTTCCTCCAAGGAAGGAGTGCGGAAGGGGGGAGGAGTCCATCCTCCCCAAGGCACCTCGGAGGTGCCTTCCCCTCTTAGGACTCTCCCTTCTCCTTGTCTCCTTGGCGCATGGGCCTCTTGGGGCTGGTGCCCTTGGCCCATATAGGCCAATGAGCACCCCCTACAGCCCATGTGCCCCCCCCCGGGGCAGGTGGATCCCTGGTGGACCCCCCGGACCCCTTTCGGCACTCCCGGTACAATACCGATAACGCGCGAAACTTTTCTGGCGACCAAAATAAGACTTCCCATATATAAATCTTTACCTCCGGACCATTTCTAACTCCTCGTGACGTCGGGGATCTCATCCGGACTCGAACAACATTCGGTTTGCTGCATACTCATATTCATACAACCCTAGCGTCAAGAACCTTAAGTGTGTAGACCCTACGGGTTCGAGACATGCACATGACGAGAGGCGGCTCTCGGGCAATAACCAACAGCGGGATCTGGATACCCATGTTGGCTCCCACATGCTCCTTGATGATCTCGTCGGATGAACCACGATGTCGAGGATTCAAACAACCCCGTATACAATTCCCTTTGTCAATCGGTATTTTACTCGCCCGAGATTCGATCGTCGGTATCCCAATACCTCGTTCAATCTCGTTACCGGCAAGTCACTTTACTGCATCGTAATGCATGATCCCGTGACCAAACACTTGGTCACTTTGAGCTCATTATGATGATGCACTACCGAGTGGGCCCGGTGATACCTCTCCGTCATGCGGAGTGACAAATCCGATCTCGATCCGTGTCAACCCAACAGACACTTTCGGAGATACCTGTAATGCACCTTTATAGTCACCCGATTCGTTGTGGCGTTTGGTACACCCAAAGCACTCCCTCACGGTATCCGTGAGTTACACGATCTCATGGTCTAAGGAAGAGATACTTGACATTGGAAAAGCTCTAGCAAAACGAACTACACGATCTTGTGCTATGCTCAGGATTGGGTCTTGTCCATCTCATCATTCTCCTAATGATGTGATCCCGTTATCAACGACATCCAATGTCCATAGTCAGGAAACCATGACTATCTGTTGATCAAGAAGCTAGTCAACTAGAGGCTCACTAGGGACATATTGTGGTCTATGTATTCACACCGTGTATTACGATTTCCGGATAATACAATTATAGCATGAATAAAAGACAATTATCATGAACAAGGAAATATAATAATAATACTTTTATTATTGCCTCTAGGGCATATTTCCAACAGTCTCCCACTTGCACTAGAGTCAATAATCTAGTTACATTGTGATGAATCGAACACCCATAGAGTTCTCGTGTTGATCATGTTTTGCCCATGGAAGAGGTTTAGTCAATCGGATCTGCGACATTCGGATCCGTATGCACTTTGCAAATTTCTATGTCCCCATCTTGAACATTTTCACGAATGGAGTTGAAGCGACGCTTGATGTGCCTGGTCTTCTTGTGAAACCAGGCTCCTTGGCAAGTGCAATAGCTCTAGTGTTGTCACGTAAGAGTTTGATCGGCTCCGACGCATTGGGTATGACTCCTAGGTTGGTGATGAACTCCTTCACCCAAATTGCTTCATCTGCGCGCCTCCGAGGCTGCCATGTACTCCGCTTCACATGTAGATCCCGCCACGACGGCGCTCGCTTGCAGCTGCACCAGCCATCGCTCCACCATTCAACATATACACGTATCCGGTTTGTGACTTTGAGTCATCCAGATCCGTGTCGAAGCTAAGCGTCGACGTAACCCTTTTACGCATTTGTGCTCTTCGTCACCTCCATAAACGAGAAAACATGTCCTTTGTCCTTTTCGTGTACTTCAGATATTCTTGGCGGCTGTCCAGGTGTTCCTTGCCGAGATTACTTTGGTACCTACCTACCAAACTTACGGCAAAGGTTTACATCAGGTGCAGTACACAGCATGGCATACAAAATAGATCCTACGGTGAGGCATAGGGATGACACTCATCTCTTCTTTATCTTTTGCCGTGGTCGGGCATTGAGCTGAGCTCAATTTCACACCTTGCGAAACAGGCAAGAACCCTTTCTTGGACTGATCCATTTTGAACTTCTTCAAAATCTTATCAAGGTATGTGCTTTGTGAAAGACCTATGAGGCCTCTCGATCTATCCCTATAGATTTTGATGCCTAATATGTAAGCAGCTTCTCCAAGGTCCTTCATTGAAAAACTCTTATTCAAGTAGGCCTTAATGTTGTCCAAAAGTTCTATATCATTTCCCATCAAAAGTATGTCATCTACATATAATATGAGAAATGCTACAGAGCTCCCACTCACTTTCTTGTAAACGCAGGCTTCTCCATAAGTCTCAAGATAAACCCAAATGCTTTGATCATCTCATCAAAGCGAATGTTCCAACTCCGAGATGCTTGCACCAGCCCATAAATGGATTGCTGGAGCTTGCATACCTTGTTAGCATTCTTAGGATCGACAAAACCTTCCGGCTGCATCATATACAGCTCTTCCTTAAGGTAACCGTTAAGGAATGCCGTTTTGACGTCCATCTGCCATATCTCATAATCATAGTATGCGGCAATTGCTAACATGATTCAGACGGACTTAAGCTTTGCTACAGGAGAGAAAGTCTCATCGTAGTCAATCCCTTGAACTTGTCGATAACCCTTAGCGACAAGTCGAGCTTTATAGATGGTAACATTACCATCCGCGTCCGTCTTCTTCTTAAAGATCCATTTGTTTTCTATCGCTCGCCGATTATCGGGCAAGTCTGTCAAAGTCCATACTTTGTTTTCATACATGGATCCTATCTCGGATTGCATGGCTTCAAGCCATTTGTTGGAATCTGGGCCCGCCATCGCTTCTTCATAGTTCGAAGGTTCACCGTTGTCTAACAACATGATTTCCAAGACAGGGTTGCCGTACCACTCTGGTGCGGAACGTGTCCTAGTGGACCTACGAAGTTCAGTATCAACTTGATCCAAAGCACCTTGATCATCATCATTAATTTCCTCTCCAGTCGGTGTAGGCACCACAGGAACATTTTCCTGAGCTGCACTACTTTCCGGTTCAAGAGGTAGTACTTCATCGAGTTCTACTTTCCTCCCACTTACTCTTTTCGAGAGAAACTCTTTTTCCAGAAAGGATCCGTTCTTGGCAACAAAGATCTTGCCTTCGGATCTAAGGTAGAAGGTATACCCAATGGTTTCCTTAGGGTAACCTATGAAGACGCATTTTTCCGACTTGGGTTTGAGCTTTTCAGGTTGAAGTTTCTTGACATAAGCATCGCATCCCCAAACTTTTAGAAACGACAGCTTAGGTTTCTTCCCAAACCATAATTCATACGGTGTCGTCTCAACGGATTTAGATGGTGCCCTATTTAAAGTGAATGTAGCTGTCTCTAGAGCGTATCCCCAAAATGATAGCGGTAAATCAGTAAGAGACATCATAGATCGCACCATATCCAATAGAGTGCGATTACGATGTTCGGACACACCGTTACGCTGAGGTGTTCTAGGCGACGTGAGTTGTGAAACGATTCCACATTTCCTTAAGTGTGTGATGAGGACATGAATACCTTGGATAAGACCAAAAATATTGCATACATGCATATTTGTCAGGTGATTTCTAGTGCAAACTATTCAATAATCTATTTATGTTATCCAGAACAAAAATACTTCACATACTTTTGTGTTTTGTCTAATTGCAGGTGTATGGGACATTTATACAATACACATATGAAGATAAGCGAAAAGGAGAAGTTTAGGTGTTGTTCAAAAAGTCCTCTCACGTCACTTTTGGGCCAAGAGAATATAGAGTCCAAGTCTCTCACGTTCTGGATTCAGATTCGGACTGCACAGACATACCTGACTCAAAACGCCAACAACTTTTTCATACGGACTCTGAATTGGGTGATTCTTTTTTTGTTGGAAAGTAGATTTCATGCTCTTTCCAACCCAATTGGAATCACCTTAAAATCTGTCCGGAGCGTTGAGTTATGGACGAAACAATCTGACGCTGCACCAGAATCCGAGTCAAACTACAAGTCCAAAGGTGTTACGTCACCTCCACTTGGGCCCATTGGCCTTGTATGACCTAGGGTTAGTTTTAGGCTGCCTTGGGACGTCCTCCCACCTCCTTGGCCGCCACCCCTTGATCCTATATAAGTAGATCCATCTAGTAGCTTTTCCTTTGGGATTTGTTTAGCTGAAAGTTAGCCATTGCAACTTCGTGTACTTCGTTTGTGTCCAACGACCAGACCAAGACTGCTTACGGATCCCCACCATTATCAATACTTCATATATATTTGCAATATTCAGATTGCTTTATCATATTTTTGCTCGTTCTTCGATTGCTTGCAGGAATAGACCTTCGTGGTCAGGCTGGTCGTGCTTCCGGCATCGTCAGTAACCTCAGGAGATTGGTTTAGCGATTGCTAAGGCACAACGTCGTGCACGTTTGTAGTCGGATCGTCAAAGTCGACTCCACCAAATCGATAGTTATTATCTCATCGAAAGATCGGGACCCTCGCCTCTATCAGTGTGTACCAAATCCGTGACATAAATATTCTCCTCCACGATCTGATCGTAAGAATTTTATTTTTCGGTCACGTTGATTCTCTACTTCATTCTGAAATTCCTTGAACTTTTCAAAGGTCTCAGACTTGTGTTTCATTAAGGTGCATACCCATATCTACTCAAGTCATCGGTGAGAGTGAGAACATAACGATATCCTCCATGAGCCTCAACACTCATTGGACCGCACACATCGGTATGTATGATTTCCAATAAGTTGGTTGCTCGCTCCATTGTTCCGGAGAACGGAGTCTTGGTCATCTTGCCCATGAGGCATGGTTAGCATGTGTCAAATGATTCATAATCAAGAGACTCTAAAGTCCATCAGCATGGAGCTTCTTCATGCGCTTGACACCAATGTGACCAAGGCGGCGATGCCACAAGTATGTGGGACTATCGTTATCAACTTTACATCTTTTGGTATTCACACTGTGAACATGTGTAACATTACGCTCGAGATTCATTAAGAATAAACCATTGACCATCGGAGCATGACCATAAAACATTTCTCTCATATAAATAGAACAACCATTATTCTCGGATTTAAATGAGTAGCCATCTCAGTATTAAGCGAGATCCCGATACAATGTTCATGCTCAAACTTGGCACTAAATAACAATTATTGAGGTTTAAAACTAATCTAAGTAGGTAAATATAGAGGTAGCGTGCCGACGGCGATCACATCGACCTTGGAACCATTCCCGACGCCAAGATCGTCACCTCGTCCTTCGCCAGTCTCCGTTTATTCCGCAGCTCCTGCTGTGAGTTACATATATGAGCAACGGCACGGTATCAAATACCTGTGAGTTACTACGAGTAATCGGTAAGGTACACATCAATTACATGCATATCAAATATACCTTTAGTGTTGCCGGCCTTCTTATGCGCTAAGTATTTTGGGGCAGTTCCGCTTCGATGACCCTTCCCTTTGCAATAAAAGCACTTTCGGTCTCGAGCTTAGGCCCATTGCTCGACTTCTTCACAGCAACTGGCTTACCAAAGCGGCAACATCCTTGTCGTCCTTCTTGAAGTTCTTCTTACCCTTGCCCTTCTTGAACTTAGTGGTTTGAGTGACCATCAACACTTGATGCTCCTTCTTGATTTCTACCTCTGCTGACTTCAAAGATTGAAAATACTTCGTGAATAGTTTTCACCATTCCCTGCATATTGTAGTTCATCACAAAGCTCTTGTAGCTTGGTGGGAGCGATCAAGGATTCTGTCAATGACCGCCTCATCCGGGAGGTTGATGTCCAAATGGGACAAAGGCGGTTGTGCAACCCAGGACATTTTGAGTATGTGCTCACCGATGTAACTATTTTCCTCCATCTTACAACTGTAGAACTTGTCGAAGACTTCATATCTCTCGACCCGAGCATGAGCTTGGAAAACTAGTTTCAGCTCCTCGAACATCTCATATGCTCCGTGTCGCTCAAAACGCTTTTGGAGCCCCGGTTCTAAGTCAGTAAAGCATGCCGCATCGAACGAGGGAGTAATCATCGACGCGGATCGCCAAGCGTTCATAACGTCTTGGTTCTCTGGGATGGGTGCATCACCTAGCGGTGCTTCTAGGACATATTGTTTCTTGGCCGCTATGAGGATGATCCTCAGGTTCCGGACCCAGTCCGAATAGTTGCTGCCATCATCTTTCAGCTTGGTTTTCTCTAGGAACGCGTTGAAGTTCATGGTGACATGAGCGTTGGCCATTTGATCTACAAGACATTTTGCAAAGATTTTAGACTATTGTTCATGATAATAAAGTTCATCTAATCAAATTATTTAATGAACTCCCACTCAGATTTGACATCCCTCTAGTCATCTAAGTGATACATGATCCGAGTCGACTAGGTCGTGTCCGATCATCACGTGAGACGGACTAGTCATCGTCGGTGAGCATCTCCATGTTGATCGTATCTACCATACGACTCATGTTCGACCTTTCGGTCTCTTGTGTTCCGAGGCCATGTCTGTACATGCTAGGCTCGTCAAGTTTAACCTAAGTGTTTTGCATGTGTAAAACTGTCTTACACCCGTTGTATGTGAGCGTAAGGATCTATCACACCGATCATCACGTGGTGCTTGAACGATTTAACTTTAGCAACGGTGCACGATTAGGGAGAACACTTTCTTGAAATTGTTATGAGGATCATCTTATTTACTACCGTCGTTCTAAGTAAACAAGATGCATAAACATAATAAACATCACATGCAATTATATAGTAGTGACATGATATGGCCAATATCATATAGCTCCTTTGATCTCCATCTTCGGGCTCCATGATCATCCTGTCACCGGCATGACACCATGATCTCCATCATCATGATCTCCATCATCGTGTCTTCATGAAGTTGTCACGCCAACGACTACTTCTACTTCTATGGCTAACGCGTTTAGCAATAAAGTAAAGTAATTTACATGGCGTTCTTCAATGACACGCAGGTCATAAAAAAATAAAGACAACTCCTATGGCTCCTGCCGGTTGTCGACATGCAAGTCGTGATTCCTATTACAAGAACATGATATCTTACATCACATATATCATTCATCATTCATCACAACTTTGGCCATATCATATCACAAAACACTTGCTGCAAAAACAAGTTAGACGTCCTCTAATTGTTGTTGCAAGTTTTACGTGGCTGCAATAGGGTTCTAGCAAGAACGTTTTCTTACCTACGTGAAAGCCACAACGTGATTTGTCAACTTCTATTTATCCTTCATAAGGACCCTTTTCATCGAATTCGCTCCAACTAAAGTGGGAGAGACAGACACCCGCTTGCCACCTTATGCAACTAGTGCATGTCAGTCGGTGGAACCAGTCTCACGTAAGCGTACGTGTAAGGTCGGTCCGGGCCGCTTCATCCCACAATACCGCTGAAGCAAGATAAGACTAGTAGCGGCAAGAAAGTTGACAACATCTACGCCCACAACAAATTGTGTTCTACTGCGTGCAATAGAGAACTACGCATAGACCTAGCTCATGATGCCACCGTTGGGGAACGCGTTGCAGAAAATAAAAAAATTTCCTACGGATTCACCAAGATCCATCTATGAGTTCATCTAGCAACGAGTCATGGGAGAGTGATTGCATCTACATACCACTTTTTAGATCGCGTCTTGAAGCGTTCAATTGAGCGGGATGATGGAGTCGTACTGCCGTGATTCGGATCACCGATGACCTAGTGTTGAGCAGGCAGCACCTCCGCGTTCAACACACGTGCAGAGCGGATGACATCTCCTCCTTCTTGATCCAGCAAGGGGAAGGAGAGGTTGATGATGATCCAGCAGCACGGCCAGGCGTGGTGGTGGATGCAGCAGAACTCGGCGGGGGCTTCGCTAAGCAACTACGGGAGGAGGAGGAGGTGTTGTAGGGAGGAGGGAGGCGCCAAGCCTTGAGGGGTGCGGCTGCCCTCCCTCCCTCCCTTTATATAGGTGCAAGAGAGAGGGCACGCAGCCTTGCCCCTTCCTCCAAGGAAGGGTGCGGTTGAAGGGGGAGGAGTCCATCCTCCCCAAGGCACCTCGGAGGTGCCTTCCCCTCTTAGGACTCTCCCTTCTCCTTGTCTCCTTGGCGCATGGGCCTCTTGGGGCTGGTGCCCTTGGCCCATATAGGCCAATGAGCCCCCCCTACAGCCCATGTGCCCCCAGGCAGGTGGACCCTGGTGGACCCCTACCCCTTTCGGCACTCCCAAAGATAATACCGATAACGCGAAACTTTTTCTGGCGACCAAAATAAGACTTCCCATATATAAATCTTTACCTCCGGACCATTCCGGAACTCCTCGTGATGTCGGGGATCTCATCCGGGACTCGAACAACATTCGGTTTGCTGCATACTCATATTCATACAACCCTAAGCGTCACCGAACCTTAAGTGTGTAGACCCTACGGGTTCGGGAGACATGCGTACATGACCGAGGCGGCTTTGGGCAATAACCAACAGCGGGATCTGGATACCCATGTTGGCTCACATGCTCCTCGATGATCTTATCGGATGAACCACGATGTCGAGGATTCAAACAACCCGCATACACAATTCCCTTTGTCAATCGGTATTTTACTGCCCGAGATTCGATCGTCGGTATCCCAATACCTCGTTCAATCTCGTTACCGGCAAGTCACTTTACTCGTACCGTAATGCATGATCCCGTGACCAAACACTTGGTCACTTTGAGCTCATTGTGATGATGCACTACTAAGTGGGCCCGATGATACCTCTCCGTCATACGGAGTGACAAATCCAGTCTCGATCTCAGGTCAACCCAATGACACTTTCGGAGATACCATAATGCACCTTTATAGTCACCCGATTCGTTGTGACGTTTGGTACACCCAAAGCACTCCTACGGTATCCGGGAGTTACACGATCTCATGGTCTAAGGAAGAGATACTTGACAATGGAAAAGCTCTAGCAAAACGAACTACACGATCTTGTGCTATGCTCAGGATTGGGTCTTGTCCATCTCATCATTCTCCTAATGATGTGATCCCGTTATCAACGACATCCAATGTCCATAGTCAGGAAACCATGACTATCTGTTGATCAACGAGCTAGTCAACTAGAGGCTCACTAGGGGCATATTGTGGTCTATGTATTCACACGTGTATTACGATTTCCGGATAATACAATTATAGCATGAATAAAAGACAATTATCATGAACAAGGAAATATAATAATAATACTTTTATTATTGCTTCTAGGGCATATTTCCAACATAAATCCCATAATCATTCAAAACACATAGTAATATAGCATGAATGCTTCATAAATTATAGATACGTTGGAGACGTATCAGCATCCCCAAGCTTAATTCCTACTCGTCCTCGAGTAGGTAAATGATAAAGAAAGAAAGAATTTATGAAGTGTGAATGCTAGAGGTGCACAAGTTTGATCAACGATAATTTCAATCACCTTTTCTAGCATGATTATATGTCATAACGGTAGTTCATCTCATAAAACTTCTCACGATAAAGTGACAAGCAATTCACATATCAAGGCATAGACCATAAACATTCTTGAAAACTAGCAAACTTCATTCTTAGTCATCAAAACAACTGCAATTCATCTTATTTTCAGGAATAGCAAACTCCACATACTCAACTATCATATAGTCTTCTACAATTGCTAACACTCACTCAATACTTGTGGTTATGAAGTTTTAATCAGACACAGAGAAAGATTGGGGCTTATAATGTTGCCTCCAAACTTATTCACCTTTGGGTGATGTCAACAATAATAGTTCATGCTAACGTACATCCAATTGGATATATATATCAGGATCACCCCACCATGAAGTGCTTGCCAAAGGATAAAATGAAAAAGGGAAAGGTGAAGATCACCTTGACTCTTGCATAAAGTAAAAGATAGGCCCTTCGCAGAGGGAAGCAGGGATTTGCAGAGGTGCCAGAGATCAATTCTTAAAATAGAGATAAATAATTTTGAGAGGTATGAACTCATTGTCAACATAACAACCAAGAGTTCCCAATATCTTCCATACTACATACATTATAGGCGGTTCCCAAACAGAATGGTAAAAATTTATACTCCCCAACCACCAACAAGCATCAATCGATGGCTTGCTCGAAACAACGAAAGTGCCTCCAACTAA
Organism: Aegilops bicornis; assembly: GCA_021605145.1. NCBI lineage: Eukaryota > Viridiplantae > Streptophyta > Magnoliopsida > Poales > Poaceae > Aegilops > Aegilops bicornis. Next base: position 288,454,076 of record CM038669.1, read on the forward strand.
CAACAATCCTGGGGAGTTTTGTTTAATTATTTTTATTTGCTTTGATCTTTTGGATCATGGGACTGGGCATCCCGGTTACCGCCACTTTCTCGTGAATGAGGAGCGGAGTCCACTCCTCTTGAGAATAACCCACCTAGCATGGAAGACACTGACAGCCCCTAGTTGCTACATGAGCAATTCGGGCATACAAAACAAATTATAATTTAAAGGTTTAGAGTTTGGCACATGCAAATTTACTTGGAACGGCAGGTAAATACCGCATATAGGTAGGTATGGTGGACACTCATGGCAAAACTGGGTTTAAGGATATTTGGAAGCACAAGTAGTATCTCTACTTGGTGCTAGGAATTTTGGCTAGCAAGAGAGGGAAAGGCAAGCTCAACATGTTTGAATGATCCATGACAATATACTTTAACTGAGATGCGAGAAAACATAACCCATTACGTTGTCTTCCTTGTCCAACATCAACTCTTTAGCATGGCATACTTAATGAGTGCTCACAATTATAAAAGATGTCTATGATAATATATTTATATGTGAAATCTCTCTTCCTTCAATATTCTTTCATGAATTGTTCAAATGACCAATACAATGCTTGCTAACCGTCAATAAATTTACAACCTCTACTTCTTAGATGTGAAGTCATTACTCCCCATGGAATAAGAAAATGAAACATATATAATTTCAGATTTGTGACATTCAACTTATTCAACCATTTACTCATAGGATATAAGTGAAGCACACGAGTAAATGAAAAGCTACTCCAAAAAGATATAAGTGAAGATCAATGAGTAGTCGGATAATTACACAACTACGCGAAGACTCTCTCTCATTTAATAATTTCAGATCTTGATACTTTATTCAAACAGCAAGCAAAACTAAAATAAAATGACGCTCCAAGCAAAACACATATCATGTGGTGAATAAAAATATAGCTCCAAGTAAAGTTACCGATGAACGAAGACGAAAGAGGGGATGCCTTCCGGGGCATCCCCAAGCTTAGGCTCTTGGTTATCCTTGAATTACCTTGGGTGCCTTGGGCATCCCCAAGCTTAGGCTCTTTCCACTCCTTATTCCATAGTCCATCGAATCATTACCCAAAACTTGAAAACTTCACAACACAAAACTTAACAGAAAACTCGTGAGCTCCGTTAGCGAAAGAAAACAAAACACCACTTCAAGGTACTGTAATGAACTCATTCTTTATTTGTATTGGTTTTAAACCTACTGTATTCCAACTTATCTATGGTTTATAAACTATTTTACTAGCCATAGATTCATCAAAATAAGCAAGCAACACAATGAAAACAGAATCTGTCAAAAACAGACCAGTCTGTAGTAATCTGTAACTAACGCAAACTTATAGAACTCCAAAAATTCCAAAATAAATTGGTGGACCTGAGGAATTTGTCTAGTAATCATCTCCAAAAAGAATCAACTAAATAGCACTCTCCAGTAAAAAGTTCTAGTTAATCTCGTAAGCGCTAAAGTTTCTGTTTTTACAGCATGATCATAAAGACTTCACCCAAGTCTTCCCAAAGGTTCTACTTGGCACAAACACTAATTAAAACATAAAACCACATCTAAACAGAAGCTAGATTTATTATTTATTACTAAACAGAACCAAAAAGCAAGAAACTAAAATAAAATTGGGTTGCCTCCCAACAAGCGCTGTCGTTTAACGCCCCTAGCTAGGCATGATGATTTTAATGATGCTCACATAAAAGATAAGAATTGAAACATAAAGAGAGCATCATGAAGAATATTACTAGCACATTTAAGTCTAACCCACTTACTATGCATAGGGATTTTGTGAACAAACAACTTATGGGAACAAGAATCAACTAGCATAGGATGGCACAACAAGCGTAGCTTCAAGAATTTAAGCCCATAGAGAGGAAACTTGACATTATTGCAATTCCTACAAGCATATGTTCCTCCCTCATAATAATTTTCAGTAGCATCATGAATAAATTCAACAATATAACCAGCACCTAAATCATTCTTTTCATGATCTACTAGCATAGAAAATTTATTACTCTCCACATAAGCAAAATTCTTCTCATTCGGAATAGTGGAAGTATCATAAGAGACTTGAACACTAAAAATTGTTTCCACATTAAAAGAGTAATGTTCAGAGAAAGGGTACTCATAATCATGACAAGTTTTATAAATATAGTCATCACTACTTTTTATAGCATAAGTTTCATCACAATAATCATCATAAGTAGCAACTTTTTTCTCAACATAATCGATTGAAACCTCTCCCAAGATAGTGGAATCACTAAATAAAGTTGACACTCTTCAAAATCCACTTTCATATTCATCACAATAAGATTCAACATCCTCCAAAATAGTGGGATCACTAATTCCTAAAGTTGACACTCTTCCGAACCCACTTTCATCAATATAATCATCATAGGTAGGAGGCATGCTATCATCATAACAACTTTGCATATCAAAACTTGAGAGGCTAAAAATATCATCATCATTAAACATAGCATCCCCAAGCTTGGGACAAACATTAATTGCAGCAAATATATTCTCAAATATGTCATCCTCATCAAACATAGCTTCCCCAAGCTTGGGCCTTTTCATATCATAAGCATAATCACTCTCATCATTAAAAATATTGATCGCACCAATAGTATAGCAATTATCATCATCACAATGAGTAGTAGGAGCAACATTATTTGGAAGGGATACCTTTTTACCTTTGTTGCTCCTTCTTTTCCTTTTTATTTTCTTCTTCTTCACCACATCATGTGTGGGTTCAATCTTCTTTTTGGAGCTCCTTATCAATGAGATTGGTTGAATAGAAGGCTCCTCCTCGTTACCTGATTCATCATAAGAAATAATAGGAGGATATTGGGAAGTTTCTTCCCTTTCATTAGCATTTTTTCATCTTCTATTTCTTTTCTTTTCTTTATGTAATTGGCAATATAAGGATTTTCAATGCAATTCACCGCACAATACATATAAATCTTCTCTAGATCAAAATCAAGAAATCTATCAAGATTAAATTTTGGAATACCCTCAGTTATACGTTTCATTTCTTCATAACCCAAAAGAAGGCTAAGTTCTTTATGATGCTCAAGGGTAATCAAATTATCACAATATTTGGACACGACTTGATCATGAAACAAATAGCATTGGAGCTTTAAATGACCATGTTCATTGCAAAGGTCACAAGGGGCATGAAAAATATTGAATCTTTCAGCACATTCATCTAGCTCTTCTTACAACAATTTGGTTTCTAGGTACTTATGCCTCTTGCAATAAATATCTTCTCTATTTGGTGTGTTCATGCAAACATGCACTCCACAAAAGTTGACATGCTCCTAAGAGATATTTTCATCATAACTAGTGCAATTATCATTAGCATCATGGATATTCAAAGAATTCATACTAACAACTTTGCAATCATGCTCATCATTCATATTTTTAGTGCCAAACATTTTATAGATTTCTTCTTCTAACACTTTGGCACAATTTTCTTTTCCATCATACTCACAAAAGATATTAAAAAGGTGAAGCGTGTGAGACAAACTCAATTCCATTTTTTTTTGTAGTTTTCTTTTATAAACTAACTAGTGCTAAAACAAGAAACAAAAAGATTCGATTGCAAGATCTAAAGATATACCTTCACTTACCTAGCCTCCCCGGCAACGGCGCCAGAAAAGAGCTTGATGTCTACTACGCAACCTTCTTCTTGTAGACGTTGTTGGGCCTGCACGTGCACAGGTTTGTAGGACAGTAGCAAATTTCCCTCAAGTGGATGACCTAAGGTTTATCAATCCTTGAGAGGCGTGGGAGGAAGATGGTCTCTCTCAAACAACCCTGCAACCAAATAACAAAAGTCTCTTGTGTCCCCAACACACCCAATACAATGGCAAATTGTATAGGTGCACTAGTTCGGCGAAGAGATGGTGATACAAGTGCAAAATAGATAGTAGATATAGGTTTTTGTAAACTAAAAATATAAAAACAGCAAGGTAACAAGCGGTAAAAGTGAGCGTAAACGGTATTGCAATGATAGGAAACAAGGCCTAGGGTTCATACTTTCACTAGTGCAAGTTCTCTCTACAATAATAACATAGATAGATCATATAACAAGCCCTCAACATGCAACAAAGAGTCACTCCAAAGCCACTAATAGGGGAGAACAAACGTAGAGATTATGGTCGGGTACGAAACCACCACAAAGCTATTCTTTCGGATCGATCTATAAAAGAGTTCGTACTAGAATAACACCTTAAGATACAAATCAACCAAAACCCTAATGTCACCTAGATACTCCATTATCACCTCAAGTATCCGTGGGCATGATTATACGATATGCATCACACAATCTCAGATTCATCCAACCAACATAAAAGTACTTCAAAGAGTGCCCCAAAGTTTCTACCGGAGAATCAAGAATGTGTGCCAACCCCTATGCATAGGTTCCCAATGTCACGAAACCCGCAAGTTGATCACCAAGACATACATCAAGTGTTCTCATAAAGACTCAATCCAATAAGATAACTTCAAAGGGGAAACTCAATTCATCACAAGAGAGTAGAGGGGAGAAACATCATAAGATCCAACTATAATAGCAAAGCTCGGGATACATCAAGATCGTGCCATAGAGGAACACGAGAGAGAACACGAGAGAGATCAAACACATAGCTATCGTACATACCCTCAGCCCCGAGGGTGAACTACTCCCTCCTCGTCATGGATAGCGTCGGGATGATGAAGATGGCCACCGGAGATGGATCCCTCCCAAGGGTGCTGGGAAGGGGTCCAGATTGGTTTTTGGTGGTTCTGGAGGCTTGCGGCGGCGGAACTCCCGATCTATCTTCTGTTCTGGAAGTTTTAGGGTACGTAGGGATATATGGGTGAAGGGAGAACGTCGGTGGAGCTACGGGGGCCCCACGAGGCAGGGGGGCGCGCCCAGGGGGGGAGGGCGCGCCCCCCACCCTCGTGAGCACCTCCCGTATCTTCTGATGTGGAGTCCAAGTCCATCAGGTGGGTTTCCTTCCAAAAATAACTTCTCCAGTTGATTTCGTTTCGTTTTGACTCCGTCTGATATTCCTTTTCCTCGAAATAATCGAAATAGGCATAAAAGCGACAAATGCAGGCTGGGCCTCCGGTTAATAGTTAGTCCCAAAAATAATATAAAAGTGTATAATAAAGCCCATAATCATTCAAAACGCATAGTAATATAGCATGAATGCTTCATATATTATAGATACGTTGGAGACGTATCATGCCCAAAGCGCCGGGACTACCACGGCGAACCCCAACTCCACTAGTTAGTACACTTATTCCTGTGGACGAATCACATCCAACCATTTGTAGTTTAGCATCTATCGCATTTGATGTTGTTAAATCATATGTGCGTATCTTCCCATCATGGAAATATTATACCGAAGATGAATGAAAAAGCAAGTTGCAGGTTTTCGTCCATGACTTATGTGTAAGTAATGTTATTCATGACAATTACTTTGCTTTCTCCCATACATTCTACCTTCATGCTGGTTATAATACAACAAATGTTCCCATCTTTCTCTATTGAGAAGGACCGATTTGCAAACTCAGGATGAGGTAACCTGAGCTAATACCCTTGCTATTGTCATGAATACTTTGTGGCAGTATCGGAATTACCTGAAGAAAACGTACTTCACTGGCAAGGAAACTCATCAAATTCCCTTACTTTCTCCTGAGACGCATTTACGGGACGATTACTGGGAACGCCTTGTTCTGTACTGGTCCTGAGGCAAGAATGTGGTAAGGTCTACAAGATCATTTTTTTATTTTGAAGTGCTATATGCCTGCGTCTTACTGTACTATGTTCGTGTAGAACAAGTGCTTAAACATGAAGAACATTGTTCTCATTTAAGATTGCATTGCTATGGTGCATACTGTTTTGCTCTTGTATCACTGTATTTACTCATACAAACTTATTTTTAAATTGAAGGATCCAACTGAAACTCCAATGGTGCAACATGTATGTTTAAACATGTTTCTCTAACTGGTTTGCTCTTCTAAATTATTCTGTTGATTTCAATTTCAATTGTGTATACAGTTGACTTCTCATATCATGCACATTAGTAGCATCACAACAGAGCCAATAGTGTTGTTGTACATGTATACCCGTGGTACCCATCTAAAATCTTGTTGTGCCGTGTAGTTTCCCACACTTGTATTCTTTCAATGCTGCTTTGTCTTGAACTGATATGATTTGAACCGTGTCTCTATTTTGATTTGGCAAGACAATGCAGTGACCACAACACATAGATATATATGTTTGTTTGATGCTTTTATTATGTACTACTTAGCAATAGAAGACTTGATAGTTTAATCCTGGCCACCTTACTACTGAACTGGTTCACAGAAATGAGTATCATATACTACATGCTAAACATGTTATGTGTCTGCTTGTTTCTTCTTTTAGAATGCTGATAGAATATTGGGGAAGAGTACCTTATTAAGTAATGGTAAAGGAAGTAATTGAAGGAAATATGCCCTAGAGGCAATAATAAAGTTATTATTTATTTCCTTATATCATGATAAATGTTTATTATTCATGCTAGAATTGTATTAACCGGAAACATAATACATGTGTGAATATATAGACAAACAAGATGTCACTAGTATGCCACTACTTGACTAGCTTGTTAATCAAAGATGGTTATGTTTCCTAACCATGAACAAGGAGTTGTTATTTGATTAACAATGTCACATCAGTAGTTGAATGATCTGATTGACATGACCCATTCAGTTAGCTTAACACTTGATCGCTTAGTATGTTAATGCTTTCTTCATGACCCATACATGTTCCTGTAACTATGAGATTATGCAACTCCTGTTCTGGGAGGAACACTTTGGTACTACCAAACGTCACAACGTAATCGGGTGATTATAAAGGAGTACTACAGGTGTCTCCAAAGGTACTTGTTGGGTTGGCGATTTGAGATTAGGTTTTGTCACTCCGATTGTCGGAGAGGTATCTCCGAGCCTTCTCGGTAATGCACATCACTTAAGCCTTGCAAGCATTACAACTAATGAGTTAGTTGTGAGATGATGTATTACGGAACGAGTAAAGAGACTTACCGGTAGCGAGATTGAACTAGGTATTGGATACCGACGATCGAATCTCGGGTAAGTAACATACCGATGACAAAGGGAACAACGTATGTCGTTATGCGGTTTGACCGATAAAGATCTTCAGAGAATATGTAGGAGCCAATATGGGCATCCAGGTTCCGCTATTGGTTATTGACCAAGAATAGTTCTAGGTCATGTCTACATAGTTCTCGAACCCGTAGGGTCCGCACGCTTAAGGTTTCGATGTGACGGTTATATTATGAGTTTATGAGTTTTGATGTACCGAAGGAGTTCGGAGTCCCGGATGAGATCGGGGACATGACGAGGAGTCTCGAAATGGTCGAGACGTAAAGATCGATATATTGGACGACTATATTCGGAGTTCGGAAAGGTTCGAATGATTCGGTATTTTCGGAGTACCGAGAGTTACGGGAATTCGCCGGGAGAAGTATTGGGCCTTATTGGGCCCTGCGGAAAGAGAGAGGGCTGCCTAGGGCAGGCCGCGCGCCCAAGGCCTAGTCCGAATTGGACTAGGGAGGGGCCGCACTCTTCTTCTCTTCCCTTCCTTCTCTCCTACTCCTACTAGGAAAGGAGGAGTCCTACTCCCGATGGGAGTAGGACTCCCCCCTTGGCGCGCCTCTCCCTGGCCGGCCGCCTCCTCCCGTTGCTCCTTTATATACAGGGGCAGGGGGCACCCCATAGACACACAAGTTGATCTTCGTGATCGTTCCTTAGCCGTGTGCGGTGCCCCCTTCCACCATATTCCACTTCGGTCATATCGTCGCGGAGCTTAAGGCGAAGCCCTGCGCCGGAGAAGTCATATCGTCATGAGCTTAGGCGAAGCCCTGCGTCGGTGGAGCATCAACATCGCTACCACGCCGTCGTCTTGTGGAACTCATCCCGACACTTTGCTGGATCGGAGTCCGGGATCGTCATCGAGCTGAGCGTGTGCGTAACTCGGAGGTGCCGTCGTTCGGTGCTTGGATCGGTCGGATCGTGAAGGCGTCGACTACATCAACCGCGTTGTTATAACGCCTTCCGCTTTCGGTCTCACGAGGGTGCGTGGACGGACACTCTCCCCTCTCGTTGCTATGCCATCACCATGGTCTTGCGTGATCGTAGGAAATTTTTGAAATTACTACGTTCCCCAACGATGGCATCCGAGCCAGGTTTTATGCGTTGATGTCATATGCATGAGTAGAACACAAGTGAGTTGTGGGCGATACAAGTCATACCGCCTACCAAAGATGTCATACTTTGGTTCAGCGGTATTGTGAGATGAAGCGGCCCGGACCGACATTACGCAGCGTGCGCTTCTGACGAGGCTGGTTTCACCGCTCCGAGCACTCGTTGCTTAAAGGTGACCGCGGGTGTCTGCTTTCTCTCACTTTAGTTGAACCGAGTGTGGCTATGCCCGGTCCTTGAGAAGGTTAAAAGCGAGTCTATTTGACGAAATGTCGTTGTGGTTTTGATGCGTAGGTAAGAACGGTTCTTGCTCAGCCCGTAGCAGCCACGTAAAACATGCAACAACAAAGTAGAGGACGTCTAACTTGTTTTTGCAGGGCATGTTGTGATGTGATATGGTCAAGACGTGATGCTATATTTTATTGTATGAGATGATCATGTTTTGTAACCGAGTTATCGACAATCGGCGAAGCCATATGGTTGTCGCTTTATTGTATGAAATGCAAGCGCCATGTAATTGCTTTTACTTTATCACTAAGGAGTAGCGATAGTCGTAGAAGCAATAGTTGGCGAGACGACAACGATGCTACGATGGAGATCAAGGTGTCGCGCGGTGGCGATGGTGATCATGGCGGTGCTTGACAATGGAGATCACAAGCACAAGATGATGATGACCATATCATATCACTTATATTGATTGCATGTGATGTTTATCCTTTATGCATCTTATCTTGCTTTGATTGACGGTAGCATTATAAGATGATCTCTCACTAAAAAATTATCAAGAAGTGTTCTCCCTGAGTATGCACCGTTGCCAAAGTTCGTAGTGCCCAGACACCACGTGATGATCGGGTGTGATAAGCTCTACGTCCATCTACAACGGGTGCAAAACAGTTGCACACGCGGAATACTCAGGTTAAACTTGACGAGCCTAGCATATAATTGATATGGCCTCGGAACACGGAGACCGAAAGGTCGAGCGTGAATCATATAGTAGATATGATCAACATAGTGATGTTCACCATTGAAACTACTCCATCTCACGTGATGATCGGACATGGTTTAGTTGATTTGGATCACGTAATCACTTAGAGGATTAGAGGGATGTCTATCTAAGTGGGAGTTCTTAAGTAATATGATTAAGCGAACTTTAATTTATCATGAACTTAGTCCTGGTAGTATTTTGCAAATTATGTTGTAGATTATTAAGCTCGCGTTGTTGCTTCACTTTGTTTTTTATGTGTTCCTAGTGAAATTTTTATTGAAAAATGTTAGTAGCAATGATGCTGTTTGTATCCGTGATCTGAGGTTTATCATCATTGCTGCAAAGAATAATTATGTCCTTAATGCACCGCTAGGTATGAGACCTATTGCGGGAGCGGTCTGCGACTTTATGAGCGTTTGGCTAGCTCAATATGATGACTACTTGATAGTTTAGTGCACCATACTTAACGGCTTAGAATCGGGACTTCAAAGGCGTTTTGAGCGTCATGGAACATATGAGATGTTCCAGAATTGAAGTTAATATTTCAAGCAAATACCCGAGTTGAGAGATATGAAGTCTCCAACAAGTTCTATAGCTAAAAGATGGAGGAGAATCGCTCAACTAGTGAGCATGTGCTCAGATTATGCAGGTACTTCAATCGCTTAAATCAAGTGGGAGTTAATCTTCCGGATAAGATAGCGATTGATGTAATTCTCTAGTCACCATCACTAAGTTACTAGAACTTCGTGATGATCTATAGTATGCAAGGGATGACGAAAAGCGATTCCCGAGCTCTTCATGATGTTGAAATCGACGAAGGTAGAAATCAAGAAAGAGCATCAAGTGTTGATGATTGACAAGACCACTAGTCTCAAGGAAAAAGGCAAAGGGAAGAAGGGGAACTTCAAGAAGAGCGGCAAGCAAGTTGCTGCTCGAGTGAAGAAGCCCAAGTCTGGACCTAAGCACGAGACTAAGTGCTTTTGCTGCAATAGAACTGGTCACTAGAAGCGGAACTACCCCAAGTATTTGGCGGATAAGAAGGATGGCAAAGTGAACAAGGGTATATTTGATATCTGAGGTTATTGATGTGTGCTTTACTAATGTTTATAGTAGCCCCGAGTATTTGATACTTGTTCGGTTGCTAAGATTAGTAACTTCGAAACAGGAGTTACGAATAAAAACTAGTTGAAGGGGAAGTGACGATGAGTGTTGGAAGTAGTTCCAAGATTGATATGATCATCATCGCACACTCCCTATACTTTCGGGATTAGTGTGGAACCTAAATAAGTGTTATTTGGTGTTGAGCATAAATATGATTTGATCATGTTTATTGCAATACGGTTATTCATTTAAGTAAGAGAATAAATTGTTGTCCTGTTTACATGAATAAAACCTTATATGGTTACACACCCAATGAAAATGGCTCATTGGATCTCGATCATAATGATACACATATTCATAATATTGAAACCAAAAGATGCAAAGTTAATAATGATAGTGCAACTTATATGTATACTTGCCGTTTAGGTCATATTGGTGTAAAGCGCATGAAGAAAACTCCATGTGATGGACTTTTGGAATCACTTGATTATGAATCATTTGATGCTTGCGAACCGTGCCTTTTGGGCAAGATGACTAAAACTCCGTTCTCGGAACAATGGAACAAGCTCTTGACTTATTGGAAATAATACATACCGATGTATGCGATTCAATGAGTGTTGATGCTCGTGGCAAGTATCATTATTTTCGACCTTCACAGATGATTTGAGCAGATATGCGTATATCTTCTTGATGAAACATAAGTCTGAAATAGTTGAAAAGTTCAAAGAATTTCAGAGTGAAGTAGAAAATCATCGTAACAAGAAAATAAAGTTTTACGCAATCTGATCGTGGAGATGAATATTTGAGTTACGAGTTTGGTCTTCAATTAAAACAAAGTGGAATAGTTTCACAGCTCACGCCACCGGAACACCACAACGTTATGGTGTGTCCGAGCGTCGTAACCGTACTTTATTTTGATATGGTGCGATCAATGATGTCTCTTCTTGATTTACCAATATCGCTTTTGGGGTTATGCATTAGAGGCAATTTGCATTCACGTTTAATAGGGCACCATCTAAATCCGTTGAGGCGACACCATATGAACTATGGTTTAACGGTAAACCTAAGTCGTCGTTTCTTAAAAGTTTGGAGTTTTGATACTTATGTGAAAAAGTTTTCACCGATAAGCTCGAACCCAAATCGGAGAAGTGCGTCTTCATAGAATACCCAAAGGTAACTATTGGGTACACCTTCTATCACAGATCCAAAGGCAAGTTTTTCGTTGCTAAGATGGATCCTTTCTAGAGAAGAAAGTTTCTCTCGAAAGAAGTGAGTGGGAGGAAAGTAGAACTTGATGAGGTAATTGTACCTTCTCCCTTATTGGAAAGTAGTTCATCACGTAAATCAGTTCGATGATTCCTACACCAATTAGTGAGGAAGTTAATGATGATGATCATGAAACTTCGCATCAAGTTGCTACCAAACCTCGTAGGTCTTCGAGCAAAATCCGCACTGCAGTGGTATGGTAATCGTGTTACGGAAGTCATGTTACTAGACCATGATGAACCTACGGACTATGAGGAAGCGATGATGAGCCCAGATTTCGCGAAATGGCTTGAGGCCATGAAATCTGAGATAGGATCCATGTATGAGAACAAAGTATGGACTTTGATTGACTTGCTCGATGATCAGCAAGCCATGTTAAATAAATGGATCTTCAAGAGGAAGACGGACATTGATAGTAGTGTTACTATCTACAAAGCTCGACTTGTCACAAAAGGTTTTCGACAAGTTCAAGGTGTTGACTACAATAAGATTTTCTCAAACTGTAGCGATTCTTAAGTCTGTCCGAATCATGTTAGCAATTGCCACATTTTATGAAATCTGGCAAATGGATGTCAAAACTACATTCTTTAATGGATTTATTAAAGAAGAGTTGTATATGATGCAACCAAAAGGTTTTTTCAATCCTAAAGGAGCTAACAAAATATGCAAGCTCCAACGATCCATCTATGGACTGGTGCAAGCATCTCGGAGTTGGAATAAACGCTTTGATAGTGTGATCAAAGCATATGGTTTTATCTGAGACTTTTGGAGAAGCCTGTATTTACAAGAAAGTGAGTGGGAGCATTACAACATTTCGATAAGTATATGTGAATGACATATTGTTAATCGGAAATAATGTAGAATTATTCTGCAAAGCATAAAGGAGTATTTGAAAGGAGTTTTTCAAAGAAGGACCTCGGTGAAGCTGCTTACATATTGAGCATCAAGATCTATAGAGATAGATCAAGGCGGCTTGATAAGTTTTTCAATAAGTACATACCTTGTCAAGATTTTGAAGTAGTTCAAAATGGAACAGTCAAAAGAAAAGTTCTTGCCTGTGGTGCAAAACGTATGAGATTGAGTAAGACTCAAATCCCGACCACGGCAGAAAATAGAAAAGAGAATGAAAGTCATTCCCTATGCCTCAGTCATAGGTTCTATGAAGTATGCTATGCTATGTACCAGACCTATTGTATACCTTGCTCTGAATTTGGCAAGGAGTACAATAGTGATCTAGGAGTAGATCATGGACATTGGTCAAGAACATCCTTAGTGAGGACTAAGGAAATATTTCTCGATTATGGAGGTGATAAAAGAGCCCGTCGTAAAGAGTTACATCGATGCAAGCTTTTTACAGATCCAGATGACTCTAAGACTCAATCTGGATACATATTGAAAGTGGGAGCAATTAGCTAGAGTAGCTCCGCAGAGCATTGTAGACATAGAGTATTTGCAAAATACATACGGCTCTGAATGTGATGCACCCGTTGACTAAGCTTCTCTCACGAGCAAAACATGATCATACCTTAGTACTCTTTGGGTGTTAATCACATAGCGATGTGAACTAGATTATTGACTCTAGTAAACCCTTTGGGTGTTGGTCACATGACGATGTGAACTATGTGTGTTAATCACATACAGATGTGAATATTAGTGTTGAATCACATGATGATGTGAACTAGATTATTGACTCTAGTGCAAGTGGGAGACTGAAGGAAATATGCCCTAGAGGCAATAATAAAGTTATTATTTATTTCCTTATATCATGATAAATGTTTATTATTCATGCTAGAATTGTATTAACCGGAAACATAATACATGTGTGAATATATAGACAAACAGTATGTCACTAGTATGCCACTACTTGACTAGCTTGTTAATCAAAGATGGTTATGTTTCCTAACCATGAACAAGGAGTTGTTATTTGATTAACAAGGTCACATCATTAGTTGAATGATCTGATTGACATGACCCATTCCGTTAGCTTAACACTTGATCGTTTAGTATGTTAATGCTTTCTTCATGACCCATACATGTTCCTGTAACTATGAGATTATGCAACTCCGTTTACGGAGGAACACTTTGGGTACTACCAAACGTCACAACGTAATCGGGTGATTATAAAGGAGTACTACAGGTGTCTCCAAAGGTACTTGTTGGGTTGGCGTATTTCGAGATTAGGTTTTGTCACTCCGATTGTCGGAGAGGTATCTCGAGCCTTCTCGGTAATGCACATCACTTAAGCCTTGCAAGCATTACAACTAATGAGTTAGTTGTGAGATGATGTATTACGGAGCGAGTAAAGAGACTTACCGTAGCGAGATTGAACTAGGTATTGGATACCGACGATTGAATCTCGGGTAAGTAACATACCGATGACAAAGGGAACAACGTATGTCGTTATGCGGTTTGACCGATAAAGATCTTCGTAGAATATGTAGGAGCCAATATGGGCATCCAGGTTCCGCTTATTGGTTATTGACCAAGAATAGTTCTAGGTCATGTCTACATAGTTCTCGAACCCGTAGGGTCCGCACGCTTAAGGTTTCGATGGCGGTTATATTATGAGTTTATGAGTTTTGATGTACCGAAGGAGTTCGGAGTCCCGGATGAGATCGGGGACATGACGAGGAGTCTCGAAATGGTCGAGGCGTAAAGATCGATATATTGGACGACTATATTCGGAGTTCGGAAAGGTTCGAATGATTCGGGTATTTTTCGAGTACCGGAGAGTTACGGGAATTCGCCGGGGAGAAGTATTGGGCCTTATTGGGCCCTGCGGGAAAGAGAGAGGGCTGCCTAGGGCAGGCAGCGCGCCCAAGGCCTAGTCCGAATTGGACTAGGGAGGGGCCGCACCCCTTCTTCTCTTCCTTCCTTCTCTCCTACTCCTACTAGGAAAGGAGGAGTCCTACTCCCTGGGAGTAGGACTCCCCCCTGCGCGCCTCTCCTTGGCCGGCCACCTCCTCCTTGCTCCTTTATATATGGGGGCAGGGGCACCCCATGACACACAAGTTGATCTACGGATCTTTCCTTAGCCGTGTGCGGTGCCCCTTCCACCATATTCCACTTGGTCATATCGTCAGCGGAGCTTAAGCGAAGCCTGCGCCGGAGAAGTCATATCGTCATGAGCTTAGGCGAAGCCTGCGTCGGTGGAGCATCAACATCGTCACCACGCCGTCGTCTTGTGGAACTCATCCCCGACACTTTCTTTGGATCGGAGTCCGGGATCGTCATCGAATGAGCGTGTGCGTAACTCGGAGGTGCCGTCGTTCGGTGCTTGGATCGGTCGGATCGTGAAGATGTACGACTACATCAACCGCGTTGTTATAACGCTTCCGCTTTCGGTCTACGAGGGTACGTGGACGGACACTCTCCCCTCTCGTTGCTATGCCATCACCATGGTCTTGCGTGATCGTAGGAAATTTTTTGAAATTACTACGTTCCCCAACAGTAATGCATATAAGGTTCAGGATAGTGAGACATCCTTGTTGGTATCCAACAAAGCTGAAAACAGCTAAGGAAAACTATCTTGAAGACAGTAAGACAACCCCAAAGTCTTGTCTTAATGTAGTGTTCGAGTTACTGGCCACTACTGCTGGCACAAGCTCTTCGAACTCATTGTCTGAATCAGTTCAGTTGCTTGAGTCTCAACTACAAGCTGAAAGACATCGATCAAATATGCTGCGACAAGAAACCAAAGGACCGAGGAAGTCCCTGGAGAATGCAGATGCATACTTTCTAGTGCAACAACAAGCGCTGGAGGATTTTAGCGCCAAACAGGAGAAAGCTAATAAGCTTGCTAAGCTTATTGCCAGCATGGTGGATACCCAGGATAATGTTTCTTGAGCTCTTCTGAAGTTGTTTCAGTTATGGACTTATTTTGCTGTCGCGTTTATTTGCACCGGTGGCCAATTTAGACGCCCAGTGTATGTAAAATGCTACTTTGTTTCCTATATTTGCACTGGTGGCGAACTTTGATGCCCAGTGGATGTAATATGTGTAATGGCCGTAATAGCCTAGCGTAAGTTGCTTGCTTATTTATTTCCTTATTGTCTTGTTTATTTGTTTGGTTGTAGTCACTGCAGTTCTTTTTCCGTGGTTTGCTAGTGGCCATAATAAAATATTTTTTTAAACTAGGCCACAATAACCATGGGTAACATACGGACCGTTGTAACCATGGTCCCGCTGCCTATTGTAGTGACCATGGGCCGTAGGATCCATGGGCCTTCTACGAGCCGTAGAATCAATGGGCCTTCTACGGGCCGCATGATCGATTGACCAAACATGTGCCATACTTATTCGTGGACCATTAACGGACCATTATATGGCTCGTAAACGGGCTAGAATCGTTAGTTTATGGCCCGAGCATAACGGGTCGTTAATAGGCCGATATGTATAACGGGCTTAATTCTATCGACAGGCATAATGGGTCGTAACTGGGCCGTATTTGATGACGCTATGAAACGGCCCAACGGATTAACGGGCCACAAATGGGCCGGCTGTAATTGAATGCTGGAAATGAGCCCAAGTATAAATGGGCCCTTAGAAGGTCGAAAGATAACACGGGCTGGAAACGGCCCATTGGAATAATGGACTGTTAATGGGTATAAAATGATACACTGTTCATTTTGGGCCAGTTTCACCACGGGCCTTTATTGGGCCCAGAGTTACAAAGGGCCTCATATGGGCCGAAATACGTCATGGGCCATACATGGGCCGAAAGTTACAACGGGCTGGAATCATATTTGACGACCCCGATGACACTACTGAGCCTAATTCGGATAGGCCATAATGGGTCATGAGTTAGCGGGCTGTAAATGGGCTGTATGCGAATAGGCCGTTAACATGCTTTTCGTGGGCCGGCCCGCTTTCTTTTGACCAAGTCAAATGGGTCGGTCTTTTGACCTGAATGTGCCGCTGTTGGGCCGAGCTACGTGTCGACGTATCATAGGCGCGTCCCGTCGATTCACTGGATGACATCTGTCCCAACGCGGAGCTGACACGTGGTTCCTCCGGTGAATGAGAATTTTACACGTGGAAAATCCCCACTAGTCTGATAGAGGCAAATGTGTCCCGTCTTTCGATGAGATGCTTTGGTTTTAGCGTTGGAGGAAGTCGACTTTGGCGATCCGACTACGAGCGTCTGCGAGGACGTCGGCGCCTTAGCAATCGCTAAACCAACTCCGAGAGGTTATTGACCACGCCGAACACGATCAACTCGACCACGAGGGTCTGCATTTCCTGCGAGCAAACGAAGAACAAGCAAGAAAGCTGAGATTGCAATCTGGATATTGCGAATATAAGATGAAAGCTTTATTGATCAAGGTGGGGTTACTGTGGCGCTTTATGCAGTCGTTGAACACAAGCGGCACGCGAAGTTGCGACTATGGCGAACTTTTAATCTAAACAAAACCCAAAGTCTAAATGGTGCCCTAAGGGCTGTATATATGGAGGAAGAGGGGGAATTTTCGTGGCCCTTGGTGGAGGGGTCCAAATCAACCCTATCTCTTGTTTCCCCACACATACGGACTCTAAAAATAGTCTATACTTGTGTATTTCGAAATTACAAGGGCTGGCCTAATAATAAGGTGACGCAAACACCTAGAATAGCCTCGGGACGAAATTTATGAAGTAGCATCTTGTATATTTCATCCAAGGCTTCATGCACCCATTATGGTGGCTTCAAAGTCTGAAATCATCACTTGTAACTCTGTTCTTGTTCCCCTTAGCATGGCATCATCTCCATGCTTGTTCTTGCTCCGATGTCCATCCTTCTCCAAGCTAGGCCCTTCATTTGTAAGCAAAACAAATGTATCCAATTTAAGCGACATCATATTCTCATGAACATTAGAATCATTACCAAGAAACGAAAGTACACGATAATTTAATTGGCGTCTTGAGCTCGAGTAATTGGTCCAGTATATGTAGCAGTAGGGGCTGTGGGTGTAACAATGGTATTGATGTCCTCATCATAGTCCGGGCTGTTAACGGGTTATCGGATCCAAACCGGAACCCGATAGCTTAACGACGACCCGTTATGGTGGATGCCATGTGTCGGTTACCCTTGACGAAAACACTTCCATGACGTGCCATTTATCATCATGGAAGTGGACACTTCCATGATGATAATTTTGGTATTGTCATGGAACACTTCTACGACAGCACAGGTATGACTATCTTGATTCTGTTATAAAATCGTCATGGATGTACATGCATGACAGAAAACATGACCTACTGTGACAAACACGTATCATCACGGAAGTGATTTTTTTTGTAGTGTATGTTGTAAATTTTTAATGTCTTTTGATGTTATACTGTTGATAATTATACTTTGTGGACTCCCGATATCCAAACGAGGTTGGATATCTAGCACCCATACAAAGGGCAACATACCATGTACTAGATTTTTATCAACGCCCTTCAGTGAAGAGACATGAGACATTCAACCATCTTCTTTCTTCTTTGCAAATATCATCGAAAGAGCATTTGATGTTCTCAAGATGAAATGACAAATTCTCAGAGGCATATCATAGTACAAACCGGAGATCCAAAAGATGATTGCCACTGCATGCATGTGTCTTCACAATTGGATTCGTTATACTCCCTCCGTCTAGGCGAATAGTTCATGTAAGGAGCTACATCGCAACTGTGGATGGCAATGGGTAGGGTATGGGGTGGGTAGAGCATACCATACCCATACCCGTGTAGTTGATGGGTACAAAATTTTACCCATACCCATGGGTATGTAAATTTATCTGTACCCGTACCCGACGGGTACCCATATCCATTGGGTACCCAATATGTAGATCAAATAGTACACAAGTTATCCATAATTTTACATTCATACATAGCACATTTAACAAAAAAAAACTTTATTTCAACTCGATAACAAATAGATGGATACAAGACAATCTCAATTCAGATTGACAATTGGTGATACTTTAACATAGGTTAACAAACTCATCAAATAACATCTGACAAGTAACATGTCAGTATAAATGAGTAAGGTATGGGTTTATCCATGGGTACAAGGCTATACCCGTGCCCTAGCCATGACAAGTAACATGTCAGTATAAATGAGTAGGGTATGGGTATATCCATGGGTACAAGGCTATACCCGTGCCCTACCCATGACTTAACCGGTAGGGTATAGGTATACCTATGGTACTCCCTCCGTTCCTTGATATAAGGTGTATAGATTTTTGAGAAAAAATCCAAAATATAAGGTGTATTGCGTTGCACCACTCATTTGAATAATTATTTTAGGAATTTGATTACATTTCCTTATGTGAGGCAAGCTCCATTATTTTCTCATGTCAATTAGTGAGGTGTAATCTTGCCCAAAATTTGTGAAATTTTCCCTCCACGTGTGTTCTTTAATTTCCGTGCCAAAAACTATACACCCTATATTGAGGAACGGAGGGAGTATAAAATTGTGCCTATATCCTGCCCATGCGGGTACGGCATCCGCGGGCATACCCATGGGTAAAATTGCCATCCTTAATCGCAACCTAGGTGCGTGGAGATTGGATGGAGGATATTAAATCAAAAATCAATGGCAATAATGAATCCTATTTGACCCGCTTATAAAATGGAAGGAGGCGACCACTATGTTGGTTTCCCATGTCATTGACTCCTAAAGAGCAATATGCAGATTCTATTTAATGCGTCAACCAATGAAAATATCAGCATGCAAAATGAAAATTATGATCACAGAGAATGAGGAGCTCCTTCAACATATGGTGACTTATATATTTACAATACTAAATTTTCATTATGACGCCCTATGCGCCTGGACGGATGAGCATTTTGATAATGATGTGTATGTACAACCTTCATTATAATGCTTACAGGTGCCAACACTCCACCATCAGAAAATGATGGTACCACGACGGCAACAGGTGAGGCTATTGCTGCTAATCTCGTACCTTAAGATGATTCCTTCTATTTGTAGCATCATAATTGCAACGCGTGAGACTATAACTCAACCCACAATCTAAAATTCTATTTAATTCGTAAATCACTGTTATGCTCATATTCGACAAGAACCTGTTCAAAACAACATAATGTTAGCAATTTGGCAAATAATTTCTATCTAAGGGAAATATAAACATTTCAGCACACAATCTAAAAACTGCGATCTCAAAAAGGAAAAAACTGAACGGCTGATTCTGTGGGAAAGAAATTATGTGAGAATTAATTCTGCAGAATCCTGCAAAAAGAAAAAACGGCCCTTAGAGCAGCAGCGCGTCGTTCGTTCGAGAGGCATAAGTCAAGCCAAGTCGTTGCCAACCGGGTGAGCCGTACAATGCATCCATTATAACCCGTTATTAAGTCGCGCTCACACGACATGACCTCATCGCCTGATGGCTTCGGCACATAGGAATATCGGCAATACGATGTTTGTTATAAATGAAACAGAAAAGTATAGCGCGGAAATAAAAGCGAAATCCCTTGGGAGATTTTCTATACAAGAAGCAGTTAAGCTTGGTCTGCCCTGCCCTCTTCTTCCTCCCCTTCTCTTCTCCATCCAGGAGAGGACTGCTTCAGGTTGGGCACCCCTCTCTCTCCCCCTCCGTTTTTTTTCCTGCGTGATTCCGCTACGCTAATCCATTTCTAGTTCTTGGCCGGGCATGCGCTCCCGATCTTCCCTGCTCTAATTTTCTGCGCTTTATCTCCAGGTTCTCCTTCCTTCTTCCAGGCGCTTTCCTCACCCCCAATCGCGGCCGAAATTCCGGACCTTTTCCAGCGGCAGAACCGTTGAGTGCGGCGGCGGCGACCGCCTACCGAGCCAAGAATCCATAGATTTCCTTCTGGCGAGCTAGGCCTTCTCCTAGAGGCGTTTCTTGGGAGCCATATTTGGTTCCGGATCCATGCTGGCCGACGACATCTTGGGCTTCCCTTTCCCCGCCTAGTACTATTGTCTTCGCGAGGGTTTCTTGGTCCCTCGGAGGTCCTCCAAGTTCTTGCCAATCTGGGCAATCTGGCCCCAACCCCGGGGCGCGGCCGTGTTAGGGTTCGGGGGGCTGGATGGGGTCGGTCGTGGATTTTGTGGAGATCAGCTCCGACGAGGAGGACCTTCCCATGCCCAGGAAGCCAGTTGACGACTGGCTTGGGAAGCTTTTGAATGATGATGAGCCAAATGGGGACGATTTCTTTGATCTCGTGGTGATGGGCGAGTTCTCGCCGCCACAGAAGAAGGCCAACCCTGGCGGTGGTGGTGATGATGAGGATGATGATGATTGTGTGGTTCTAGATGGTGACCCTGAGAAGGCGATTACCATCGGGGAGGACAAGGGGAGTGTGGGAGATAGCAGCTCCGATGAATTGCAGATAGTTGGGGAGAAAGGACCGGTATTTGTTTCCTTCCATTTCATCCACAGCAATGCATTTTGTTCATACCATATAAGCAGTACCTTGTTATGTTTGACACTATGTATGGAGATGAAATGCTTTGTACTATGCATGACCATCTTGTGCTGATTTCGTTGGATGTATATCTGTGACTTTGGATCGAGTCACGGATATTGTTTAGAGAGCTTGCATTAATTTAGTAGTTTCAAATACTATGAATGTGGTTAAAGATGCATCATTCAACTTGCAACATGGAGATGGTTTGCTTAATGACACATATTAATTCATGTCTACCTGTCTTTATTGCTTATGAATATATTTGTGGTTTTTAATTCATGTTAAATTTAACAAAAGATAATTAGGGCTTTCCATAGAAGCATTCCTTCGTTGTTTAACCTTAACAAGTTCTCATTTTTTTTGCAGGTAGCGTGCAGGGACTTCCCTCATTCACGCCATCTATGTTCTAACTTGCCCTTCAGCGCTACTTCTCATGTGAAGCATTGTAGCATGGTAAGTAACAAGTGTTAACTACATGATGCTGTTGGTGAATACTAGTTGAGTATCATTAGACAATGTACATTTTTTAACCCATTTAATTGTTACTTCTTAAATGCAGTGTCACTGTTTTGTATGCGATGCTCCAGCTCCATGTAATTATTGGGGTAAAGGTATCCAGCTTAATGATCATTGTCATGCTACGGATAAGGAATCAAAGTGGAAACAGCTGCGGCAAGCATTCAAGTCTAAAAGTCTTCCAGCATCTCGTCCAGGACAATGCCAGAATGCCATCTACCCAACAATGGCACCATCCATTAAGAAGGATATACAGTGTCAAGTCGCGTCTTTTGCAAACAGAAGTCCTCTTCTGCATATTATGAGCCAGAACCAACAAAGACACACTTCAGTTAGAGTCTCACTGAATGTAGGACGGACTATCAGTACACCAAGAGCATCCCTTGTGACAAAAGCGGGGAGAAGTACAAACAATGTCCACACTGCTCAAAACATTCATTCACGTGGAAACTTCAAAAGAGTGGGGACAGCTTCTCCTTGTCACACAATCCGAAATGCTGACCAATTTGGTTCTAGTGCTCCAATCAGTACCCCGTCCCTTACGAACAATGCATTGCCACATGTATCACAGCCAGTTCAAGCTATACCAGGAACTAATACTACCCATGTATCTCAGCAAGTTCAACCTATACAAAGAACCAATCCTTTCAGTGGTAAGATTAAGAAAAGTGCCCCTCAGAGATCTCTCAGTGCGCCAATAGCATCTCAGGGGCAACAAGGTCAGCTGGCACCATCTTCACAGGCTGCCTCAAATGTAGTGCATGGCGCAGGACCTCAACTTTACCGGTGCACCTAAACTTATGAATGAGAGCAGACAATTCCTGCCAGAACCAGTAATCGATGTTTCCACACAAAGCTGGCAAGACATACTTGCTAGTGTGGCATCGGATCTGGGAGTATTAGATGATTCTGCTTACAATACCAGTACTTCATGGTCCCAGCAGCCTGTGAGGACTTCCCCCCAACCTCTGGATGCCGGTGCAAACCAAGGGGAGGAGGGCCTTCACGCCGAGTCTGTTGTGTCAGCCGTAAACCTGATGACTTCTAGTGGGCATGGCTTGCCCATTCATACAACAGGTGGTGGTACCCAGACAAATGCTCCTAAGCAAACTTTGCATTCTCTGAATTATGGTGGCAGTCTTAGTCCAGATGAAGCTCATCTTGATGGTTTTCTAAGCCCCCCTGCAGATGAATTATTGTTAGAAGCTGCTCAGCAGAGGGACTCTTCCGGATTGGATTCTACAGGCCTTATATTTGACTTTGAACTCGACGACTGGGCTTAAGCAGCACTCTCAGAGTCAGAGGCTGTCCCGTCTTTAGCATTTGGCGGGCTTCGTGGACAATAAAACCGGTGATGTTACTAGTAGCTGGTCCGTAGGGTTTCCTTCACACGAGAGGTGAAGATGTTCCTTGTACAGTAATTAACTAGGTTGTGTGGTGGAGATATTTTCTTAGATGGGTTGGTGTTTAACCTGTCGGTCATACGGGCCTTTTTGTTAGGAGGCCTTAGATGCTAGTAATCTTTGTCACGCTGTAATAGAAGAGCAGAATTTCCACTACCTAGCTGTTGGTCATATTTCTATGGGCCATATACTATTCTAGCGCCAAAACGCCTGTTTGTGGTACATGTTGTTGATTGCCTGCTGGCATTGTGAGGCATTTGATTATGCATGCTTGATAGTATTATTAGGAGAAAAGAGTGCCTCATGAAAATTCTTAGCTGGAGAGTATCCATAGACTGGTTATTCACTAGTTATTCTGTAAAAAATCACTAGGGACTACTCTCCAGCTAAGTTCTTACAGAATAACTAGGTACTGAGGGTTTGATCCCATGGTTATTGTGTTACTTTTTATTAACTAGTTGCAGCATAACTAGTTCTTAAAATTCACTAGTATGTTATACGATGCCTACTGATCGTATATTGTTTGTACCTGTGGAAACTGAGAAACGCGAGCGTTCGCTAACCTCAACATGCAACGATCTGTCCCGGGTTGGGACGACTGGGAACATGCTGGAGCTTCAGGTGGTGACCGATTTGTGAGGGGTTAGCCTACTTAGTGTGGTGTAGGTGTGGGTGAATTGCGGCGCTATTGTTCGCATGTTTGCGTGCGATTCTTGTAATTGATACCCTGCTTCTCTTCTATAAAAATGAAAGTTTTAGGGTATATAGTGGCCAAATTCTTTTTTTTTACAGAAGGGACAAGGTGGAATTGTTGGTGTCAAACCGAGGACTGAAGGCAGGGGTGAGGATTACTGGGTATCTATATGAAGTCGTCAGGAAGTGGCTAATTGTTTCGAGATATAGTGACCAAATTCTTGGGCTAGAACACAAGAATTTCACATATGTGCTGCATAAATTGCGGGCATTGTTTGAACTAACAAATCAGGAAATTCCCACATAATGGACGGATTTTATTCAACCAAACATACATATATGGCATCGTCACGCGAGCTCTTTACGATGACACTTGCACCGCACCATATATATCATGCATGTTTCAGTCCACTCCCATGGTGAACAGCCAGGAACATGTTGCATCTTCTCCAAGCCGTTCCTTTTTTTTCCCACACAATTCTTTCAGGGTGCCTCACGCTAAGTACTTGGACAAGCGGGCATCAGATCGCCACGGTAGGCCGGTGCGCGCGCCGATCGCTCTGCATTTGATGCCTGCCTGCCACACGAACACCAAACCAAACCAAACCAAGCACGCTCTCAGTGTACATCTCAGTCGGAATAAAGCCACTTCTTTCGTGGCATTAGCAGATTGAGCACTGTTTTACCACTTGACAGGCAAAAGGCAGCATCTTTTCCGGAGCCATCTCTGTGCACAGCCCTGCGTAGAATCAACAGGGGGGAATTTCGACAGTCACCATCTATCTATTTGAAAGCAAAAATAACTGGCCTGAACTTATGCCAGCGAGAAATCAGTACGCCTACTGCTTATTCATACGTAGCAATCTTCTTCCTATACGCGAAAGATAATATCATGAATAAGAAAGGAACAAGTTGATATGCCTCACCGTAGAGCACTGCTCCTATGAACGCATCGCCACAACCGGTGGTGTCAACAAGCTCTGGAGCGGGGATTTTTTCTGCTGTTCCTATCAGCAATCTTCCGTGTATAGTCCCATGCCCTCTTCCAGAGAGTCTCATGAACTAGAATGATAAATTTCAAAACGGTAAAATCCTAACAGATGTCAGTTTCTTCAGTAATTCCGGTGACCCGACATTATTAAATGGCTGCGAGGACCAGAAACATTGTCAATTTTTTCATACCTTGGATGATACACAAGTTCGCAGATTGTCATCTTTATGCACTTTAAGCCTTAAGGACTCAGCAACATTCCCAATATCTACCGCATCTATTCCAGAATCATCTGTTCAGGAAGGTACCGGATGACCAGAAAATAAAATAAAATGAGCCTGAAAAATCTCAGAAGGCCACAATTACGCATCATGTTGATCCTTGCTGGTGTTATTCTTATCAGGACAAGACCAATTTTTTTTAAGCTGATCACCTTCGATCCTCTCAAGCATCATGCACCCGTTTTCTCCAAGGGTTGCAATGACGAACCTCGTGTCAAACATGACATATGCAGGGCCGGAGATATGCTAGAGATATAGACTAGGAGTTAGTTTGAATGAGATATTTATGTAATCATCTTCTCCTTTCTTCTCTCCCAAGTCTTATCCCCTGTAACCGCATGATGTATGCCATCTAGGGTTTTGGCTCCCTATTATATAATATGAACCACGTCGCCCCAACAGGGTAAGACGTTTCCTCGCTCGCACATGGTAATCAGAGCCCCTCTTCTTCAATTCATCTAGCTACCAAAACTATCTGTGCCGTAGCCACCATGTCTTCCTCCTCCGGCGCTTCCCTCCCGGCTAACCTTAATGGCCAGGTCACGGAGAAGCTATCCCGCACGAACTACGTGTTGTGGCGCACGCAGATGATCCCTCAACTGCTGTGGCGCCCGGGTCTTCGGCTCGTCGGCGGCACCCGGCGGAACCGGCGAAGCTGCTCGTCACCACCGACAAGGAAGGCAAGCAGACTTCAACGCCCAACCCTCTCCACCCAATGCAGGTCGGGAGGACCAGCAGGTCCTTAGCTACCTGCTGAGCAACCTCACAAAGGAGGTGCTCCTCCACGGTGACCACGGTCACCACCGCGCGCTACGGGCGGCCACGGCTGGCATGTACTCGTCTGTCAGTAAAGTCGCATCAACAATATTCAACCTCTCTCATCAATGCGCGGAAGGGCAACCTCTCCGTCGCCTCCTACTTCGCCATCATGCGTGGCTACGCCCGGCAGGCTGGCCGTGGCGAGGCAAGGCGATCCTCGACGACGAGCTCATCTCCTACATCATCCACGGCCTCGTGGCGACTATCGACCTCGATCTCTGCTCTCGACACTCGCGTGACCCCTGTCACCCTCGACGAGCTGTTCGCGATGCTCTCCAACTTTGATCAGAGGATGGTGCACTTCCACGGCTCCGGTGGCGGCGGCTTCAAGTCTTCCGCAAACTCAGCCTCCCGTGGTCGTGGTGGCTCCTCTCGTGGCGGCTTCTCCCGTGGCGGGGAGGTCCAGTGGAGGCGGGAGCAGTGGCGGCTCCAACTCCCGCAACGGTGGGCGTGTCTCCTCCAACAACCGCTTTTCGCCGCGGCAGCAACCCTCACAAGACGCCTCGATGCTCCTCGCTGCCGGATATGTGGCAAGTTGGGGCACACAAAGAAAGGATTGCTGGTACCGCTATGATGAGGATGACGACTCCTCCCAAGATGATGACAAGGTGGCGGCTGCCGATGGCTCCTATGGCGTCGACACCAACTGATGCGTCGACGGTGGAGCCACAAATCACATCACCAACGAGCTCGAGAAGGTAACCATGAAGGAGAAATACCGCGGCAAGGACCAAATCCACACGGCTAGTGGTGAAGGTATGAAAATCGATCACGTTGGTCATTCAAGTTTTAGTACCCCTTCTCGTAGAATCCATCTTAAAAATTTTTGCATGTCCCTAATGCCGACAAAAGTCTCCTCTCTGTCCATAGAATTGCTCTTGATAATCATGTCTTCCTTGAGTTTCACCCTTACTTCTTTTTGATCAAGGATCGGTGTGAGGAGAATTCTCTATCGAGGTAGATGCATTCGTGGACTCTACCCGTTGATTCCTGAGCTTAGGAGACTGAATAAACAAGCTTGTGGTGCTATCAAGCTTTCATCCACACGATGGCATGATCGTTTAGGACATGCTTCTTTTCTTTAGTTGAAAAATTACTTAGGAAAAATAAACTCCCGTTTGTTGGTGGCGTAATATTGAAACTATTTGTGATTCCTGTCAGCGAGCTAAGAGTCATCAGCTACCCTATCCTGTATCCACCAAAGTGTGTCTATCAAACCATTGCAATTAATTTTTTCCGATGTGTGGGGTCCTGCCCCCAACTCGATGAAGTAGACACACATACTACGTCGCTTTATTGATGACTATAGTAAATTCTCCTGGATTTATCTTCTTAAGAAAAGATCCGATGTTTTTCAAGTTTTTAAGAACTTTCAAGCACTACGTTGAGCGTCAATTTGACAAAGCAAGATACTTGCCGTCCAATCGAACTGGGGGAGAGTATGAGAAATTAAACTCTTTCTTCCAAACTCTTGGAATCTCTCATCATGTGTCATGCCCTCATGCTCACCAACAAAACGGCTCTGCTGAACGCAAGCACATGCACATTGTTGAGGTCGGTCTAACTCTCTTAGCTCGCGCCTCCATGCCTTTAAAATTCTGGGATGAAGCTTTTCTCACTGCTGTCCACATCATTAACATGCTCCCTAGTCGCGTTATCAATAATGAAACTCCCATAGAACGGTTGCTCCACACCAAACCTGACTACACGTCTCTACGTGTTTTTGGGTGTGCATGTTGGCCTAATCTTCGTCCATACAATCAACGCAAACTTATGTTTCGATCAAAGCAATGTGTATTTCTTGGGTATAGTGCCCAACACAAAGGTGTCAAGTGCCTAGATGTGTCCACGGGCGAGTCTACATCTCCCGTGATGTTGTTTTTAATGAAACAAAGTTTCCGTTCGCTGATCTTCATCCCAACGCCGGTGCCTTACTTACAAAGAAATCCTACTTCTACCTCCCTCTCTCACCGGCCTTGATCATGGGGGAATTACTTGTGATGATTTAATGTTGGTGACTCTCCTAATGGTGCACCGAGCTCTCTTGTGATGTTCTGAAGCAATCAGCGAAGAAAATCATGCACAAAATGGTCCTCAAGTGCCATATTGGCTGTGTCCAGATTTGGGGAGCAAATCCCCTCGGGTTCAAGACCGAATCCACTTGCCCGGAAGATCTGCGCGGGATCCGCTACTGGCGAGCCTTGAGCCAGCCAACTGCGGTGGAATCTTCCGCGTGTGGATCGAGACCCGGCGGTGGCTCCCCGACGCCACGAGGCGGCGTCGATGGTGGAGAGCGCGGCGCGGTTTCCCGAACAATCACGCTGCTACCAGCGGCGGGCCTGTACAACCGGCCGTAGCGAGGACGAGTGCAGCCAACCGGCGCGGTGTGGCGCGAGTTCAGCGCCGACCCGACCGGTCGACGAGGCGCGGGATTCGCATCGATCCTCGTAACCCACGCAATGATTGGCTCATAATGAGCCTGCTGGCCTTGGCGGGGAGGCGCCGGATCTTCTGCGGTGATTCAACTCCGCCATCACATGCTCCAACCACGGAAGATCCGGCGCGTGTGTCCGCTGAATCCGCCTCGGGATCGCCCGTGCAGAACTCCTGTGCATGCCTCCGGATCCTCTGCGCCGATCGAATCAGAGCACAGTCCAGGCGGCTCACGCGACTACAAAGAGGTGTAACTCAACCCATTAATTACAGAAATCTAAGTAAATATGGCCTTGTTTGTTCTACAGATGAGCATGCCGAACCAAAGAACTTGGATGAGGCACTTGGAGATGATAAGTGGAAAAAGGCAATGATGGAAGAATATGTTGCCTTTGAAGAAAAATGAAACATGGCATTTAGTTCCTCCACGGAGAGGTAAAAATCTTATAGATTGCAAGTGGGTGTTCAGTAGTCAAAAGGAAATCGATGGCACTATTGATAGATACAAGGCTAGGCTTGTTGCTAAAGGTTTTAAGCAAAGATATGGTATTGACTATGAGGATACATTTAGTCCTGTTGTAAAAGCTGCTACCATTCGTCTTGTTACGTCTATTCTTTGTGTCCAGAGGATGGAGTCTCAGACAGCTACACATACAGAACGTGTTTCTTCATGGTGTTCTGGAAGAAGAGGTGTATATGAAACAACCTCCCGGGTTTGAGAGCAAGTCTAATCCCTCATTTGTTTGCAAGCTTGATAAAGCACTTTATGGCTTGAAGCAGGCTCCAAGGGCATGGTACTCCGTCTCGATCACAAGATGCAATCACTTGGTTTTGTTCCTTCCAAGTCTGACACCTCACTATTTATTTACAATAAGCTCAATACATGCATCTTTGTTCTCATCTATGTTGATGATATTATTGTTACGAGCTCATCTAGTGAGGCCATTGCATCATTGTTGAAAGATTTAAGTGCAGAATTTGCTCTCAAGGATCTTGGAGATTTGCATTTCTTCCTTGGAATTGAGGTGAAGAAACACAAGGATGGACTTCATCTCTCCCAAGAAAAGTATGCAACTGACTTGGTAAGGAAGGCAGGCTTGCAAGGGTGTAAACCCTCCTTCACTCCATTATCCATTTCGTAAAAGCTATCTCACCTTTGAAGGGCAACTCTTGACTCAAGAAGATAGTACAAAGTACAGAAGTTTGGTAGGTGCATTACAAGACTTGACTTTAACAAGGCACGATATTTCTTTTCTTTGTCAACAAGGTATGTCGGTTTACGCATGCACACACCACTGTTCATTGGACTGCTTGCAAAAGCGTATTGTCGATATGTCAAACATACTTTGAACATTGGTCTCAACTTGACAAGTCATCCTCAACGCTTGTTAGTGCTTTCTATGATTACATTTGGGCAGGCTGTCTAGATGATAGGCGCTCTCTTGGTGGGTTTGCCATATTTTTGGACCTAACTTGATTTCCTGGTGTGCAAGAAAATAGGCCACATTGTCTAGGTCTATACAGAGGCGAGTACAAGGCATTGGCAAATGCTACAGCTGAAATCATATGGGTTCAATCAATGCTAAGAGAACTTGGTATCAAAAGTTCCCAAGCTCCTTGCTTATGGTGTGATAATCTTGGTGCTACCTACTTATCTGCAAACCCAGTTTTTCATGCCAGGACAAAGCACATAGAGATAGATTTTCACTTTGTCAGAGAAAGAGTTGCACGGAAACAGCTTGATATTCGGTTCATTCATTCCGGAGATCAAGTTGCGTATGGGTTTACTAAAGCCCTGCCTATCAGAAACTTTGAAGAATTTAAGCATAATCTCAACTTGATGAAGTTGTGATTAAGGGGAGTGTCAAACATGACATATGCAGGGCCGGAGATATGCTAGAGATATAGACAGGAGTTAGTTTGAATGAGATATTCATGTAATCATCTTCTCCTTTCTTCTCTCCCAAGTCTTATCCCCTGTAACCGCATGATGTATGCCATCTAGGGTTTTGGCTCCCTACTATATAACATGAACCACGTCGCCCCAACAGGGTAAGACGTTTCCTTGCTCGCACACCTCGCACGGGGATATTGCACAAGGATCTCTAGTAGTGCAGAGGGAATGCATGAAATTGATGTCCATTTCTTTAAAAAGAAGACGTCACTGAAATTAGTGTGTGCATAAAGCAACGAAAGGTGTCTTGAGAGCATACAATTGGACACAAGGAATATTCACTACGCTAAAATGTGTCATGGCCTCCACGATACCTCTGAAATTTACCCGAGCAGACAATGTAACTCGATAGGCCGAGCAGCTACTCCAGATTCTGTCTTTGTTCTTTACGGTTCCGCATCAACCAAGATTGGAATCTTCATCGAGATCAGCACATGCATCATGCAACACACTCAAGCTGGGATATATTTATCTTGCGGGTTTTATGTAGTGTTACTGTAGTATACTAGTTATCTACAGAAATTCAATTTAAATCTTCTAAATGACAAGAAGGAAAAGAATTAGTTTGCCACTAAGGATACACCTGGACTTTTGAAGATTGAACAACACATACAAAATGGCAAAACAAAAACATGTATGATGTACGTATCAGTGAATTAATGCTCCAACAACTTGAAAAAAATAAACCTACCTGCTTACCAACAGATAGTGCCATTTCATGTGAATATCCGTCTAGGTATAGCAAGTTTACATCTTGTAGTGCAGCTGACAAATTTGACATGGATATGTCACCAGGAACCATTGGAGGGTAGCTGATGTGATTATACATGTTCGGGTTTTCCTACAAACGCAAAGAGTTTTATAAGTACGTGTATGATAATTCGTTTATGATGCCATAAAGTAAATTGCAAAAGTTTAAGAGCAGTGTACCATAATCCTATTCTTAAACAAGGTTATGATTTCATCATGTAGAAATTGATTCAGGAACCAGTAAAACAATGAAAGTGGACAGCAAATGAAAGAATGGTTATGTGTAGAAAATATTGTCCTTCGTTTCTAAGTATACTCTAAATTGTATGTATGATCTAAGCATGCAGTATCCAGAATGAACACCATGAGGCCTTTTTGATAGAGGCAAAGTTGTCCCGTCTTTCGATGAGATGTTGGTTTTCGCTTTGGAGGAAGTCGAGTTTGACGATCCGACTACGAACGTGCGAGGACGTCGCGCCTTAGCAATCGCTAAACCAACTCCGAGAGGTTATTGACCCACGCCGAGCACGATCAACTCGACTACGAGGGTCTGCATTTCCTGCGAGCAAGCGAAGAACAAGCAAGAAACTGAGATTGCAATCTGGATATTGCGAATATAAGATGAAAGCTTTATTGATCAAGCTGGGGTTACGTGGACGCCTTTGTGCAGTCGTTGAACACAAGCGAAATGCACGCGAAGTTGCAGCTATGGCGAACTTTTAATCTAAACAAAACCCAAAGTCTAAATGACGCCCTAAGGGCTGTATATATGGAGGAAGAGGAGGAATTTCGTGGCCCTTGAGGGAGGGTCCGAAACCAACCCTAACTCTTGTTTCCCCACACATACGGACTCTAAAACAGCCTATACTTAAGTATTTCGAAATTACATGGGCTGGCCCAATAATAAGGTGTAATGACACCTAGAATAGCCTATGGACGAATATTATGAAGTGGCATCTTGTATATTTCGTCCAAGGCCTCATGCTCTCATTAGGGTGGCTTCAAAGTCCTGGAATCATCACTTGTAACTCCGTTCTTGTTCCCCTTGCGCATGCCAACATCTCCATGCTTGAACTTGCTCCAAGGTTCATCTTTCTTGTCCATGGTAGGCCCTTCATTTGTAAGCAAAACAAATGTATCCAATTTAAGCAGCATCATATTCTCATGAACATTGGAATCGTTACCAAGAAGCGAAAGTACACGATAATTCAATTGGCGTCGCGAGCTCTAGTAATTGGTCCGGTATGTATAGCGGCGGGGGCTGTGGGTGTAATAATGGTATTGATGTCCTCATCATCCTCCCCTTCTTGAAATGAAGTCGTCCTCGACGGAAGCTCATCTTCCTCACCTAAATAAGGCTTCAAATCTGCAATGTTAAAAGTGGGACTAACCCCAAAATCTGCAGGCAGCTCAAGTTTATATGCATTATCATTTATTTTCTCTAACACCTTAAATGGACCATCGGACGTGGCATTAGCTTTGATTTGCCCAAATTAGGAAACCTATCCTTACGCAAATGTAACCAAACAAGATCTCCGGTGCAAAGACAACATGTTTTCTACCCTTATCTCCAAAGAAGTTTATATTTAGCATTCATACGCTCAATGTTTTCCTTAGTTAACTCATGCATTTTTAAAATCAATTCAGCACGTTCTTTAGCATCAAAATTAACCTTCTCCGAAGATGGAAGAGGCAACAAATCAATAGGTGCACGAGGTAGGAAGCCATACACAATTTCAAAAGGGCACATCTTAGTAGTAGAATGCAATGAGCGATTATAAGCAAATTCAATATGAGGCAAGCATTCTTCCCACATTTTCTTATTATTCTTCAAAACAGCCCTAAGCATAGTAGACAATGTTCTATTGACTACTTCAGTTTGTCCATCGGTTTGGGGGTGACAAGTAGTACTAAAAGCAGTTTAGTCCCCAACTTAGCCCATAAACATCTCCAAAAGTGGCTAAGAAATTTAGTATCACGATCTGAAACAATAGTATTTGGCACACCATGCAAGCGAATAATTTCATGAAAGAACAAATCAGCAACATTAACGGCATCATCGCTTTTATGACATGGTATAAAGTGTGCCATTTTAGAATCTATCCACGACAACAAATATGCTATCCCTCCCTTCTTTGTTTGAGGTAAACCTAAAACAAAGTCCATAGATATATCCTCCCAAGGAACACTAGAGTACGAGGCAAAGGCATATATAAACCATGAGGATTGAGTCGTGACTTAGCTTTTTGACATGTAGTGCAGCGAGCAACAAAAGCGCTCAACATCCCGTCTCATCTTTGGCCAAAAGAAATGTGTAGCAAGTATATCCTCCGTCTTCTTCACGCCAAAGTGTCCCATTAATCCTCCTCCATGCGCCTCCTGCAACAACAAAAGGCGAACAGAGCTAGCGAGGAATGCATAGCTTGTTAGCACGGAACACAAAACCATCATTAATAACGAACTTGTTCCATGTTCTTCCTTCTTTACAATTCTGCATTACATCTTTAAAATCAGCATCATGCACATATTGATCTTTGATGGTCTCCAAACCAAATATTTTGAAGTCAAGTCGTGAAAGCATAGTATAGCGACGAGACAAAGCATCAGCAATAACATTTTCTTTACCCTTCTTGTGTTTAATGACATAAGGGAAAGTCTCAATGAATTCAACCCATTTAGCATGTCTACGATTCAGTTTAGCTTGACTTTTAATATGTTTCAAAGATTCATGATCGTAATGTATAACAAATTATTTGGGCCATAAATAATGTTGCCATGTCTCTAAAGTCCGAACAAGAGCATATAATTCTTTGTCATAAGTAGAATAGTTCAGACTAGGCCCACTCAATTTTTCGTAAAAGTATGCAACATGTTTGCCATCTTGTAATAACACACCTCCTAATCCAATTCCACTAGCATCACATTCAAGCTCAAAAGTCTTATTAAAGTCGGGAAGTTGGAGTAAAGGAGCATGTGTCAACTTATCTTTCAATACCGTGAAGGCTTCTTCACATGCGGTACCCCAACCAAAAGGCACATCCTTCTTTGTAAGTTCATTGAGAGGTGCAGCAATGGTGCTAAAGTCTCTCACAAAACGCCTATAGAAACCAGCGAGTCCAAGAAAACTCCTCACTTGTGTGACCGTTTTGGGCTGCGGCCAACTCTCAATAGCTTCAATCTTGGCTTTATCAACTTCAATTCCTGTGGTGTAACAACATAGCCAAGAAAAGATACTCGGTCGGTGCAAAAGGTGCACTTCCCAAGGTTACCAAACAAGCGTGCATCACGTAGAGCATTAAAAACAACGCGTAAATGTTCCAAATGTTCTTCCAAAGATTTGCTATAAATCAGTATATCATCAAAATAGACTACCACAAATCGTCCAATGAAAGCACGTAAAACTTCGTTCATTAGTCTCATGAAAGTACTAGGTGCATTAGTTAACCCAAAAGGCATGACTAACCACTCATATAAACCAAACTTAGTTTTAAATGTTGTTTTCCATTCATCTCCCAATTTCATATGAATTTGATGGTATCCACTACATAAATCAACTTTGGAGAATATTGTAGAGCCACTCAATTCATCAAGCATATCATCTAGCCTAGGAATAGGATGGCGATAACGAATAGTAATATTATTAATGCCTCTACAATCAACACACATACATGACGTACCATCCTTTTTAGGCACTAGTATAATAGGAACAGCACAAGGACTAAGAGATTCGCGTATATAACCTTTGTCGAGCAGCTCACATGCTTGACGCATAATCTCCTTCGTCTCCTCTGGATTGATGCGGTATGGTGCACGGTTGGGTAGCGATGCACGGGAATTAAGTCAATTTGATGCTCAATCCCTCGAATAGGTGGTAATCCCGGTGGCACGTCTTGTGGGAAGGCGTCGGTGAACTCCTGCAAAATGTTAGTGACAGCAGGGGCAAGAGGAAGGCACATCCTCGAATGAAAATAATGCCTCTTTGCACACAAAAGCATAGCAAACAGATTTGCTAGAATCTAGCTCCTCAATATCAGATTTGGTGGCAAGTAAACATGCACTTTTCAGTTTAATTTCAGAAGCAACATTAGATGGTTTATTATTAGGCTTCATTTGTTGCTCAAATTCTTTTGCCACAATCTGATTTTCACTCTTATTTTTCTCCTGTTTTGCTTTATTAGCTCTATTAATATCATCTTTCAAAATTGAATCAGAGTCATAGGAAGCAAAGTAATATTTTTATCCTTGTGAACAAGAGTATACTGATTGTTTCTACCATGGTGTACAGAATTTTTATCAAATTGCCATGGTCTACCAAGTAATAAGGAACATGCTTGCATAGGTACCACATCACAATCAACATAATCAGCATATGTAGAGATACTAAAATACACACGAGCAGACGTGTTACCTTAACCTTGCCGCTGTTGTTGAACCATTGGATGTAGTAAGGATGTGGATGTGGTCTTGTGGTGAGAGAAAGCTTCTCCACCATATCCATGCTAGCCAAGTTGTTGCAGCTCCCTCCATCTATGATGGCCTTGAATAGAACGTTCCTTCACAACTCCCTTTGTATGGAACAAGTTATGCCTCTGATTTTTCTCGACTTGTGTAACCTGCACACTCAAAACACGTTGAGCAACTAAACATTCATACACTGTCAAGATCTTGGCAGCCATGTATTGCGTCTCTTGATCATAATCATCTCCACCATGTTCTTCATGTGTAATAAGAGCCAAAGTCTCTTCATCATAGTCACTAGCGGACTCATACCCACCATCCTCAGTAGCAATCATTACACGCTGAGATTGGCATTCTCTGGCAAAATGTCCTCTTCCCTTACAACGACGACAAATAATATCACTTGTGTGCCCTGTTGACGCCATGGAAGAAGAAGAGCTCTATGTAGGCCCGGAGTGCGCTCTTGACAGAGATAGTGGTGGTTGTGCCACCTTTCTTGTATCACGGTTGGAGGTGGCAGCCGGCGGAGGTGCCAGTGTAGTAGAACGTGTGGAAGTAGATGATGCACGTGGTGTCCATGATGAAGGTCGACCTGCGAGAAAAGTTAGTCCGCGCCAACGCTGTCGATCCTGCACTTCACGTTCAGCTTTACAAGCAAGATGGAATAATCGAGTGATATTATTATAATCCTTGTAGTCTAGAATGGTCTGAATCTCTCTATTTAATCCACCCGAACGTGCAAGCATAGCTTCATTCTCCTCAACAATACCACATCTAATCAAGCCAGTTTATAATTCACGATAATATTCTTCTACCGAATTTTTCCTTGTCTTAAGCGCTGCAATTTTTGAAGTAATTCACGCTGATAATATGGTGGAACCCAACGATGCACGCATAGCAGTTTTCAAAGCAGCCCAAGTAGCTGGAACAGGATATAATCTACAATGTTCAGACCACCAAACACATGCAAAGCTAGTGAAAGCACAAGCAATGAGG
This sequence comes from Aegilops bicornis, assembly GCA_021605145.1. NCBI lineage: Eukaryota > Viridiplantae > Streptophyta > Magnoliopsida > Poales > Poaceae > Aegilops > Aegilops bicornis. Next base: position 288,490,413 of record CM038669.1, read on the forward strand.
AACACGTCTCTCCTCGGGATATTGTAAACATGTAAATCGTTGTTCAGTTTCTAACTCCCAAGTAAGATATATATCGGGAACATATCTACCCTCAAATGGTGGAATATTCAACTTCAATTTAGGGAGATGGTCATGATCTCGCACTGAGGGGAGCCCTAACATTGCCATTATTTGCATGTGGACGACCCGGGTGGTTGTGGTCTTTGGTGGTTGTGGTCTTTGGTGGTTGCACGTAGTTACGAAGTTGATCAACCTCATCCTCGTACTCTCTCACATAATCATCCTCCTCCACATCGCCAGCAGGAGCCACGGAAGTATCAACAGCGGCACAAGCAGCTTGGCCGGTGAAGAGGGACACGGCTCGCTTCGGCGAAGGGCTGCTTCAGCGGCGTGGAGGTTGTCGTTGTTGTTGTTGTAGAGGTGCGTCGGTGCAGCCGGTGGTGGTGGTGGTAGACGCGAGCAATTCATTAAACCTGTTATCGAGCTTTGTTTGACGCCTTCTCAATGCCATCTATCTTCTCCATGGCCTCTTCAAATCTATTAAGCACATCTTCCACCTGCCCACTCATCATTTGTTGAAACTTATCATGTAGCGCTTTGTTTGTCATGTTCTTCCGGTCGGTCTAAATCGGCTTGTGATCCTGCCATGGTTAGCGACAATAGAAACACACAAGAATATGATTCGACGGACTACTAGGAAGTGGTGGACAGTCACAAATCCGTCAAGCAAATCTCAAATTCTTACCGGTTCTTACCCAAGAAGCGGTGATCGGCAACCGATGTAGTCAAAACTCTCAAAGCTTGGATAGAGCGATTACCGGGGAGAGTCAAGCATACGATGTAGATGTATGTGGAGCTGGGAAGGCTTATAATATGGTAGCAAAAAGGGTCGACAATAATCAATTCGGAGATGCAAAGTTGAATAAGCGCTCAACGACAGTCTTGTGCTGGTCCTAGGCTAGACCGTGCTAGAGACGCGAGCCTAGAACACTAACAAAATCACGGCTGCCACGAAACAACGGAAAAGCACACTCTGGAAAAAAAAAATTTCGCTCTTTTTTTTGCGCTGCTCTTTTTTTGAAAAATCACTATAATGGCGAGTGTCTCAAAACTCTTCCTGTGTCAAATCGACGGGATGGGCACGAAATTTTTTCGACCAAAATTTTTTTTTTTATTGCCGGGACCCAAAAGCTGAAGCGGGTCAAAAACTTTCTATAATGGCGATTGTCTCAATACGCTTAGAAACACCTAAAAATAGGATAGCGGAAAAATTTTTACGACAAGTGCGTTTTCGGAAAAAATTGGGCCTAAGCGGAGGGTGGTTTCCGGACTCTTTTTTTCCGAAACCTCGTGAGCAAGGAAACACGAATCGAATTTAGATGGATCTCGAAAACAAACCTAATATGAGAAGAACTCGGATTGGTGGTGGATATATGGTGGTGGTATATGGCAGCGGTGGTGGTATATGGATACGGATTGGTGGTGGTATATGGATACAGATTGGTGGTGGTATATGGATATGGATTGGTGGTAGATGGCAAGGCGATGATGATGGTGCGGCGGCGGCGTGACAACTTATGACCAGAACTCGAAACTCTAAAAGACTAGACTCTAAGACCAGCAACTTGACACGACGATGCAACCAAAATTCAACAAAGCAAAAACCCTAAAAAGATTATGCGAAGGCTTAGATTGGTTCGGATATGATGAACTAACCCTAATTTTTTTTGTGTGGCTTTTTCGTGGACTTTAGGTATGAAGAGACTCGATCTAATCTACGAAAAACTGTAAAATCTCACCGAGCAACCTGAAAATCCGATACCACTTGATAGAGGCAAAGGTGTCCTGTCTTTCGATGAGATGTTGGTTTTCGCTTTGGAGGAAGTCGAGTTTGACGATCCGACTACGAACATGCGAGGACGTCGCGCCTTAGCAATCGCTAAACCAACTCCGAGAGGTTATTGACCACGCCGGAGCACGATCAACCTGACTACGAGGGTCTGTTTCCTACGAGCAAACGAAGAACAAGTAAGAAACTGAGATTGCAATCTGGATATTGCGAATATAAGATGAAAGCTTTATTGATCAAGCTGGGGTTCTGTGACGCCTTTGTGCAGTCGTTGAACACAAAGCGAAATGCGAAGTTGCAGCTATGGCGAACTTTTAATCTAAACAAAACCCAAAGTCTAAATGACGCCTAAGGGCTGTATATATGGAGGAAGAGGAGGAATTTCGTGGCCCTTGAGGGAGGGTCCAAACCAACCCTAACTCTTGTTTCCCCACACATACGGACTCTAAAAACAGCCTATACTTAAGTATTTCGAAATTACATGGGCTGGCCCAATAATAAGGTGACGCAGCACCTAGAATAGCCTATGGACGAATATTATGAAGTGGCATCTTGTATATTTCGTCCAAGGCCTCATGCTCTCATTAGGGTGGCTTCAAAGTCCTGGAATCATCACTTGTAACTCCGTTCTTGTTCCCCTTATGCATGCCAACATCTCCATGCTTGAACTTGCTCCAAGGTTCATCTTTCTTGTCCATGGTAGGCCCTTCATTTGTAAGCAAAACAAATGTATCCAATTTAGGCAGCATCATATTCTCATGAACATTGGAATCGTTACCAAGAAACGAAAGTACCTGATAATTCAATTGGCGTGCGCAAGCTCTAGTAATTGGTCCAGTATGTATAGCAGCAAGGGCTGTGGGTGTAATAATGGTATTGATTGTTAGAGTTATAATATAAGTCATGTACCCCTTTGTATTTATCCCGTTGTATAAGGGGTTTCCTGCATATGTTCCACACCTGTACATGTATATATATCGGCCTATGGCCTCATGGGAATACAAGTTGCATATTCCTAACATGGTATTAGAGCTAGGTCAATTTTTTGCACGCTGCAACTCGTGCGTTTAATCCATCTCCCCGATCGAAGCCGCCGGCCTCGATCTCCCGAGTCTCCCGATCGGATCGATCTCGTCCGGCTCGTCTTGCTCCCGCTCGAAGCCCCCTTCCTCGATCTCCCGATCAGATCGAAGCCCCAGCCGGCCGCTCGTCCTAGTCCCCCGATCGGATCGAAGTCCCTGCCGGATCGAAGCCCCAGCCGGCCTCGCTCCACAGCCGGTCGCTCCTCCCAGCCGGCCTCGCTCCCTAGCCGGTCGCTCCTCCCAGCCGGCCTCGCTCCCCAGCCGGTCGCTCCTCCTAGTCTCGCTCGCAGTGGACGTCTCGTTCCCAGCCGTCTCGTCAAATTCTGTTGATAAAAAAAAATGTCTGCTGCATCGGGCTATGTTGCTGTCCCTCGCTGTCCGGTGATCTTTGATGGTACTAACTACACCGAGTTCACTGGCTTTATGCGCATTCACATGCGTGGCATCCGTCTCTGGGTGTTCTCTCCGGCGAGGTCTGCTGTCCGCCACGTCCGGTTCCTCCGGTTGCCCCTACTCCGCCGACTCCACCGGGTTCTTCCTACGGATGCTAATCGGGCCGCCAAGGATGCGGCTAAGCTTCTTGATGAGATCGCCGATCGTGCTTATGATGAGAGGGTTTTGGCTTATGAGGAGGCTCTTGACGTATCATGGTGCTCTGTCTGTTTACACCCGGTGGCTTGATGATGATGCTCGTCTTTGCATTTGTTCTCACCGCTAGTGTTCTCGCCTCGGTTTGCTTCGAAGTTTACGGGTCTTCCCTCTGTCTTTGAGATGTGGACCCGTCTTCGTCGGCGCTTATGAGCCCTCCGTGATGCCTTATACCTTTACGTGGTCCGTCAGAGCATGCTCTTCAGCAGGTGACTCTCTTGTTGATGACTTCTATGCGCACGTAGTTCTCGCTTATCCGCCGCCTTGATTCTCTCCGCGGTCGGGTTGTCGTACTTGCCCCTCGCTGCCAGCCGTCCGGGCCAATTTGGAGTTTCATCGCGTCTACGAAGTTCTGTCTCGGCTCCGTAAGGAGTTTGAGCCCAGCGTGCTCGATTATTTGCTCGTGGCCGTATTTCTCTCATGGAGGCGCTTCGAGATTCGTAGGAGACTCGCTTACGTGGTGCTGGTTTCTTTGGAGGTTCCTTCGTGCTCGCTACTCGGGCTTCTTCCACACCACCGCCGCACCGACCCTTCTCGCTTGAGTGCTCCGCCGCTTTTGCCCACTCCTTCCGGAGGCTCAGTCGCCCCGTCCACATTGCGGCTCTTGCAACAATGATGGTCATATTGAGTCCAGTGCTACACGAAGAGGAAACACTGCGCAAGGTGCGATCATCATCTTCGTGGACTTCGTCATCTACCTCGGCAGCCTTCAGCCATTGCTTTGACCGAGCAGGATATTACGAGACTTAGCGTGCCTTTCGCGGCTTCGTGTTCTTCCTCGATGGGTACCGCTGGTTACGTGATCGATGCTTCCCGCCGAGCAACCGCCCTCTACACGGTCGTGTACATCCCCATGGGTTCGGACTCTGGAGCTTCTTTTCATATGTCTTCTCATTCTTCCACTTTGTCCTCTCTTCGATTGCTGGATTCTCCTGTTCATGTTTTCACCGGCCGATGGTACTCCACTTTACATTTGCTAGTAGAGGCAATCTTTCCACTCCTTCTTATTCTGTTCTGATGTTGCTCATGTTCCTCGACTTACCATGAATCTGTTTTACGCGGTCAACTTATCGATTCTGGTTGTCGCGTCATCCTTGACGTTGACTCTTGTTCTGTCCAGGACCGTCGCACACACACTCTGGTTGGGGCTGGCCCTCGCCGCCGTGATTCTCAGGGTCTTTGGGAGTTGGACTGGCTTCATGTTCCTTCTGCTGCCACCACCATCGCCAGTTCCTCCGCTTGATGCGCCTCCGATTCTTTGGTTCTTTCCAGCGGTGGCATCATCGGCTTGGTCATCTGTGTGGTTCTCGGTTGTCGTCTTTAGTTCGTCGAGGTCTTCCGGGTCTGCATCTCGTGAGATGTCTCTTTAGAGTGTCGGGGTTGTCGTCTTGGCAAGCAGATTCGATTACCATATTCACATAGTGAGTCGGTGTCTAAGCGTCCTTCGATTTAGTCCATTCGATGTATGGGGTCCGGCTCCTTTCGCTTGAAGGTGGTCATAAATATTATATTATTTTCATAGATGATTTCTCTCGTTACACATGGCTTTATTTCATGACTTCTCGTAGTGAGGTGTTGTCTATTTATAAGCGTTTTGCTGCCATGGTTCATACTCGATTCTCTTCACCCATTCGTGTTTTTTAAATGGACTCATTTGGCGAGTATATCTCTAAGATGTTGCGTGGTGTTCTTGCTGAGCAAGGAACTCTCTCTCAATTCTCTTGTCCTGGTGCTCATGCTCGTAATGGTGTGGCTGGCCGAAAACATCGACATCTTCTTGAGACGGCTCGTGCATTGATGATTGCTGCCTCTCTCCGCCTCATTTTTGGGCCGAGGCCGTCTCCACCTCCACCTATCTTATCAACATACAGCCTTCCGCTGCTCTCTGTGGTGGTGTTCCTTTCGAGCGTCTTTTTGATCGTTCTCCCGATTATTCGATGCTTCGCTTGTTTGGTTGTGTTTGCTATGTTCTCCTTGCCCCTCATGAACGCACCAAACCGACCGCTCGATCTGTTGAGTGTGTCTTCTTAGGCTACGATGATGAGCATAAGGGCTATCGTTGTTGGGATCCTATCGGTCGTCGGATGCGTATCTCTCGAGGCGTGACTTTTGACGAGTCTCGTCCCTTCTACCCCGCCCATCCTCCTCGATTGTTTCAAAGGAGGATATCTCTTCCTCACTTTTCCCGACTCACCTATTACCCCTGTCGAGCACATGCCTAGTCGTTCCACTCCCTCTGCTTCTCCACCTCTAGTCGATTTGCAGCCACCATCTTTCCCGGTCTCCTCGCCTAGCATGTCACCGGATTCTACACCTTCATCTCCGGTGACTTCTTCGTCGCCACCACCCGATTCTACCTTGGCGATTCCTCCTTCTATTGTTCCATGTTTTCCTCAAGATTACACTCGCTGCTCACGACTGTGGATGCCTCTGTGGATGAGTCGTCATCTTCCTCTCAGCCTACTTATGGCTTGCGTTCTCGCCCTCGTCCGCTTTGTTGATCGCTTTGGATTTCCCACCTGGTCTTTCTTTGTTCTTGAGCCGACTTCTTATCATCAGCCGTTGTTCATCCCTGAATGGCGCTTTGCGATGGCGAGAGGAGATTGCCGCTCTTGAACGCACCGGTACACGGGATCTTGTTTCTCTTCCTCCCGAGTCCGTCCGATCACTTGTAAGTGGGTCTACAAGGTTAAGACTCACTCCGATGGTTCTCTTGAGCGTCACAAAGCTCGTCTTGTGGCTCGTGGTTTTCAGCAGGAGCACGGTCGTGATTATGACGAGACTTTTGCTCCTCGTGGCCCATATGACCACTGTTCGTACACTTCTTGCCGTTGCCTCTGCACGCCATCGGGTCTATATCTCAGCTTGATGTTAAGAATGCCTTTCTTAATGGTGAGCTGCGTGAGGAGGTCTACATGCAGCCACCACACGGGTATTCTGCTCACGATGGCATGGTATGTCGTCTTCGCCGCTCTCTCTATGGCCTTAAGCAAGCCCCCGCTTTGGTTTGAGCGCTTTGCCTCTGTGATCACTGCTGCTGGTTTTTCAGCAAGTGCTCATGATCCAACCTTGTTTATTCACCTTTCTCCTCGTGGTGGGACTCTTCTTCTTCTCTATGTTGATGACATGATCATCACGGGGGATGACCCCGAGTATATTGCCTTTGTAAAGGCCCGTCTTAGTGAGCAGTTTCTTATGTCTGATCTTGGACCTCTTCGCTACTTTCTTGGGATTGAAGTCTCTTCTACCTCTGATGGCTTTTTTATATCCCAGGAAAAGTATATCCAGGATCTTCTTGCTCGTCTTTGCTCTTCTTGACGAGCGTTGTTGAGACTCCTATGGAGCTCAATGTTCACCTCCGTGCTCGATGGTGATCCTCTCCCACGACCGACGCGATATCGTCATCTTGTTGGCGATCTTGTCTATCTAGTCATCACTCGTCCGGACATCTCTTATCCGGTTCATATTCGAGTCGGTTGTCTCTACTCCCACCTCGGTTCACTATAGTCATCTCCTTCGTGTTCTTCGATATCTTCGAGGCACGATCTCTCACCGTCTATTCTTTCCTCGCTCCGGTTCTTTACAGCTTCAGCCTATTCGGATGCTACGTGGGCTAGTGATCCTTCAGATCGCCGTTCACTTTCTCGCCATCGTGTTTTTCTTGGTGGTTCTCTCATTGCACGGAAGGCGAAGAAACAGCTTGCGATTTCCGTTCGAGTGTCGAGGCTGAGTTGCGAGCAATGGCCCTTTGACGGCAGAGGTGACTTGGTTACGGTGGTTACTTCAGGATTTTGGTGTTTGTCACTACACCTCTGCTCTTATCTCGACAAAGACAGGTGCTACTCATTATGCCGCGATCACGTGAAGCATGAGCTCACCAAGCATATTGGTGTTGATGCTTTCTATGTGCGCTACCGGTGTGCGAGATCGAGTTATTGCTCTTCAAGATGTGCCTTCCGAAAGTTACAGTTGGCGGATTTCTGACGAAGGCCCAGACTAGAGCACAACATGGCTTTATCTCTCCAAACTCAGTGTTGTTCATCCACCATGAGTTTGAGGGGGTGTTAGAGTTATAATATAAGTCATGTACCCCTTTGTATTTATCCCGTTGTATAAGGGGTTTCCTGCATATGTTCCACACCTGTACATGTATATATATCGGCCTATGGCCTCATGGGAATACAAGTTGCATATTCCTAACATTGATGTCCTCATCACTTTTAGTAACAATTTTATGTTATGTTGTCAAAAGAATTCATGTCGAAGTGCATAACAAGAAAGGAATGTTGGAAAAAGATGTTCATATGACAAGGTCTTCAGATGACACTCAGATGAATAGGAAACTTTATTTTGGGAAATTTATCTATATGTACTGGCAGAGTAGACAAGATGACCGGCAAATCTACCTTCAGCTGTGTTGACTGTTTCACTCACCTAGTTATAACTATTCCAGAATCATCTGTTCAGGAAGATACCGGATGAAACTAAGCACTAGCTGCCTTTAAATAATGATGATGAAGAAATGATATATTCTCACGTTTTCTTATCAATAATGAGATAAACAAATGTTGTGTTTCCACCATCAGAGATCTGCAAAGCAGAATCACATAGAATATGAGACAAAAAATCGAAGGGAAGTCCAGTCTGATATTTCACTATAGATTTCACATGCATCTCTCATCTGCTAATGCTTTGACTCTCTGTAGAAGACATATCATGGTCAAAATGGGTGGTTTAACTGATGACATGTATTTTTATTTCTTGAACACAAGAACAAATTGTGTGGTCGTGTAATTTCTCTTTCTAGAGAATTAGTACCATCCACCTTAAGTATTAGACATATCCGCTAAAACAGAGTATTAGAGATACACCTTACTGGTGTTTTCTATCCATGTTAGAAGTACCCACGTTCAGTATTTCAGTTATGTTTATTTATTCTTGGGTAGTGGACATAATTTCAGTGGTACTGTCTGAAAGGGATGCTGCTATCCTCCTGGTGGCAGCAACAAATATATGAGCCCTGAGTCTAGCTTCCTTGCCATTCATGGTTAGAGGCTGGACAAGGCGAGACCTTTCGTCGTTGCTGTCTGTAGGTGGTGGCACCTCCTCACCTGCTCATTTGGTGAGGACGGTGGTGTGTGTGCGTGTGTCCCTCCTGCTGGGAGGTTGTACCTGTACCTGTATTCTCTTCATGTTCAATGAAATGAAACGCATAAAGTCTTTTATGCGTTTTCAAACAAATATATGAGCCCGGAAAACAGAATGCTACAAATCTGAATGTTTATTTTGGGGAAACAGTTAGAAAGTGTTGTGCCTTGCCTATGACCATATCGTCACTTGCATGCACATGATGAAATAGTTCAGTCGTAATTCAAGCCTTACTATAACATGTGACACGTCAATCCCAGCTTCCTCAAGTTCCGAAAGAACATATCCTCCTATTTCATCGTTGGCCACCTGAAAAGACATAAGTTGAGTGAAGTTCAGTAAAGCTTAGGGCATCTCTAGGATATCTCTTAAAAGTTATATTTGAGGGGGAAATTTTCATTTAGGGGATTAATCATCATCTAGCATATCCCTTATAAAGTTTAGTTCCTCAAGTATGACTTTTCCCCCTAAAACTTTCCCTCACTAGCTCAAATTTAGTCCAGCCGCGACCGTTCTCAGGAAAAATAAGGCCGAGCCCCGCTGCTTCCCACTTGCCCACATCTTTCCCGCTCAATCCCCGATGCCGATGCCGCTCGCCCTGCCGCCCGGCTGTCCCGGCCTCGATGTCAACGAAATGGAGAGCCCCGCTTCTAGCCACCCTCGCTGGCGCCAGAGACCCACCGCCCGTCATGAATTCGGCGCCACAAGGACCAAAACGGCAGCGCCAAGGGAAGAAAGTTTCCATGTTTTTCGTTTTGTTGCAATTGCTCAAGAGAGTGATGCATGATGCGATAATGATTGCTACTCCACCCGTTTCTAAATATAAGTCTTTTTAGAGATTTCAATACGTACTACATAAGGATGTATCTAGACATATTTCAAAATATAGACCAACTCATTTTGCTCTGTATGTATTTCATATTGGAATCTCTAAAAGGGTTTATATTTAGGAATGGAAGGAGTAGTTTTTTTAGTGCTTTTGTAGTGAGCGAATGAATGATGATGCAGCCGATTCCATGGAACAATTAAATGTAAGCCACACACTCGGCGCCATGTCAATGTCATGTACCCAAGAGATGATGAGAAGTGCCGAGGTAGAGGAGGTGAATGGGGTCAAGGATACCAAAACACAGACGGAGCCAGAAAATTTAGCCATTGGATTCACTCATTGACTTAGGGTAAGGATTTGCGATGAATCAATTAACTATAAAGTCCAGTTTTAGACCATCGAACAACAGTAGTATATCACTCAAAGACAACATAACAAAAATAAATATAATAGCAACTATAGGGAACGTACAAGCTGGATAATTATAAAACCACTTAATATATTGTAAAAAAGATCGAGTACTGCCAAAATACCTTCATAGCTTCAAGTACCATTTCTCGTCTTCCTGAAAACATCTGAAAAAAATAGCAAACTTAAAATAAACACCTTCAAACAATAAAGCATGTAAAATCATCACATTTGTAGTGTCCCCTTCCAATTTTTCATCAACTAAATAATATTGTTTGGATTAGTTTGGATTACTTACCACATATGTCATCTAAAGAATATTAAACACATAATCATTACTAATGGTAGAAACTATATCTTTCTTCACATAGCAAATTAGACAATCAATTATAAACTGATAGGCCATTTTATAACACAATTCTTTTTTTACAACATTCAAAGTTGAAAATAATCTTTCCACTGATATCGTGGCAACTGGCAATATCACAACACACTAGCTTTAGAAATCGATAGACCAGAGTATAGAGAATTTCACATTAAATCTTCGTGGAGCATTCCCAATGATCCTCAACGGATAACTAAAATCAGGTGGTGACAGGAAAGATCCCCTGGTTAAATATCTTCACCTAATTTCATTTTACTTCTTAGTGAGATCATTTAAATTATTTTATCTGTGAATAGAAGGCTATGAGAGATTGCTTTCTCTTAGGGAGTATATTATACCACTATAGGTTAGATTGGACATGCACAAGACGAATTGGGGAAGAAGATGTAGTGATGTGACCACGTACCTTGAATTTGGACAGCAGTTGTTTGCCCTAGCCGGCTTGTCGAGCGGCGGCGATCGGCAGATGGGTGAAGGGAGCGGCGGAACGGAAGAGGCGAGAGTCTACCGATAGGGAGTAACCAATCGCATCAATTCTGGAGGCATGCGGCGTGGTGCGCTATGTGCGTAGGATGGAAAATCGAGTAAATCTTGCGACAGGTTCTGTTTTAATACGTTAGAATGGGCTAATCACGTTAAGAACATTAATGGATACGGAGACAATTAGCTTGTGGGCTTCTGGGCCTTTCGATGGGTCAGCTTTGATTTTTTAATGGGTTCAAATCATTAAGATACATACGATCGCTCCCGTCAGTTTTTTTTCCTTCGATCTTTCTTTCTGATCCTGTCGCTCCTGCCCGCCTTTTTTTTCCTTCAGCGCTAAAAAAATTGTAAGTGCTACATGTAGGATTCGAACCTAGCACCTATTGTGTTTATACACATCGTCCTTACCATTACAAAAACTAGTACTGGTTGTTCTCTATCAAAGATAACGAGGTATTTGTACCTTTTTACTACTATATGAGAAAAAAATAAAAAAAATTCTTGTTCTTTTTCTTTGGATTTCTCCAATAACTCATGTACAATCATCATGATATCTAGTTTCATGAGTCTCAAGTTGATAACGCCCTATTAATTTTTAAATGCGGGGGTGGGGTGAGGGGAGTTGATGAAACATCCACTCGGTAACTTTTTGTGTGAACAGCATGGTAACTCACACATCATAGATCTGATAACTCGCATATCACAGATCTGATAACTTATATAACTTAGTCCTGATAACTTTGGCGTAGGGGTGGGTGTTGATGAAACATCCCCCGGGAACTTTTTAGTGTGAATAGCATGATAACTCATACATCGGAGACCGGATAACTTATGTAACCCGGTCTTGATAACTTTTTGGCCAATAGAGATGATGAAATATACTCCGATAACTTTTATGTGAATATATGTATGTCATTTACAGCCCCGGCGTATTGAGGCCGCTTGAAGGCCCCGCTCACCCGAAGTGATTTATAAAAATTCTTCTTTCTATCAAGATAACTCACACATCACCGACACGATAACTTATGTGCATAGGTCTTGGTAAATTTGGCGACGGATGGAGGGAGGCACGTTGATGAAATACCCTTGGTTATTTTTTGTGCGAATAGCTTGATAACTCACATATCGCAGGCCTGATAATTTTGGGAGAAAAAGATGTTGGAAAGAAATCTTGATGCTAGTAGTTTCCATATTGTAGTTTCGATCTTGTAGTTTTATAGCCTAAAAAATATGATAAAGCTGATAATTGAACTCAAGACTTCAATATTGAGATCTTAACACACTAGCCAACTCACCCACTACTTGGCTCCTGACAAGTTCAAATAAAATACCACTTTTTTTACCATCTGAGGTGAACAAATTGTTAAAATATACCCCCGGTAGCTTTCTGTGTAAATAAGATGATAACTTACATACAATTAACCTGATAACTTACCTATAAACGCATTGACAACTTTTCACCTTGGGCGAAAAGTTCTAGAAATATGCCCTGATAACCTAGTGCAAATAGCATGATAATTTACGCACCAGACAACCGGTAACTTACATATAACACATTTGATAACTCTTTACCCATGTGAAAAACGTTACTAAAACATGTCCTGATAACTTTTGTTGTCGAAACATCCCCCAGTGTGAAGTTACCACTACCCCATGCTAAAGTTATCGTGCTTCTCATCGTATAGTCATTAACCTTCTCATATTATAGTTATCAGGCTTATCATAGTATAGTTATCATGTTGCTCAAGTCATAGTTATCACCCTGGTCATGCCAAAGTTACCAAGCAAAACAATTATTATCGCTGATATGACAGAAAAAAGAAAGGTTAAAATAAACTTGTTTATATTTGATAGACAACAACTAAGGGTGGCTTAGTTGGTTATTGGGCTCAAACTCTAATGAATAGACTTGGGTTCAAGTCCCTTTTCTAGCATTTTTATTTTCTTTTCATATTGTGTAGCAAAAAAACCAGAAAAACCACTAGCGATTTACTATTGGTGTATAAGGTTTTCGAGAGAAGAAGAAAAATCGATGAAATCGAGTATGTGGGTCGCGAGAGGAAGCAGAGTTACGGTTGTGCGGATCTGTCGCTAACGACCAGTCGATTAGTCGTTAGCACAGTCCTTAAGCAAATGTTTAAAAGAATTGGTAAAATAAAATTTCTGAGGGATCAAGTTTTACGTAATCCTTTCCCGCAAAAAAAAGTTTTACGTGATCCTACCATCTCAATGGAAAATCCGTGAGGAGAAAATATTGCCACAAGACGAGGTGGAGGAATTTACTACCTTGGAGATGAGCCTGGTGTTGAGGCCCAGACGAGCAGCGCCTGTCAATGCGTTCCCGGCGTTCCCGCCTCCCGATATCTGCGCACACAAAGAGCCACCAGGGAATGGCCACTAGTGCAGTACAGCATACACCCTGCCGCAAATCCAGCTCGTGGAGGGGGAACTAGGTCTAGGTAGGCAGGCAACCGCGCGCACGGAAGGGGTAGGGTACCTGCAGCTCCCCGCTGCGGATCTTGTCGTCGGGCCGCGGGTACGCGTCCACCGTGGCCAGGTAGTCCAGCGTCACCAGCCCGCACCCCAGCTGCAAGAGCAAAGAGGAAGGAAGCTCAGTCACGAGCGATTCGTCAAACCCATGGCCAGCATTGGCCTGTGAGCGAGAAGGTTAATTGGTGTAGGAGGCCCAGTGTCGCACGCGGTTCGCGGCGAGGACATGGACAGCGGCGGCACGGGCACCGGGAGGCGCGGCGGAGTGGAGGAATCCACGGCGGCGGGCCGCGGCAGAGGGGAGGGGAAGGTACGGCGACGGCAAGTAGCGGATGAGCGACATGGTGGGCGGGTGTGGGTGGACAGCGACGGCCAGAGCCGGGAGTGGTTGCGATCGACTTGCGACGTTGAGAGAGTTCGTTAGGAAGGTAGCTGACGAGAGTGAAGTGAGTGTGGGCCCCGGCTTCCGTCGGACTCGCGTTTGGTGCCGAGTAGGTGTTTTGTTCTCTTGTGGGCGATCTCAACTGTTCGGACCATTGGAATGCAACTGTTGCTAGAGATTCAGTTCAGAGAAGAGAAGGGGTGAAGTTGCGGAACACGAAAAAAAAAACATCTCTGCGTCGCCCTTCTCTGGCGTCACTGGCGGTGAAACCCTTCCTACGCCGCCACACCCTCTCCTCATCTTCCCCGTCCCGCTGCTGCCAGAGGAATCGTCAGTGAAGCTCGGGCAGGCTCCAATGGTGGCGGCATGGGGCCAATTTCTCCTGGCTGACACCTCTCCTACTCTTGGCTGGCACCTGGGACGGAGGTCCGCTTTGGTGCGACAGGGCCTGGATGCTGCAAAGAGGCGGTGGGCATGAGGTCGCGGGCGGTCTGGCCCGATCTAGGCTTTGGCGGGCCTGCGACCAAGGGTCACCATAGGCCTCACCGAGGGCATGATGGAGCGCTTGGGGTGGCGCGGTGGATGGCTCTGGCATGGGGTGTGGATGACTATCTGAAGATCGCCCATGGAGTCGTGTTATAGTACGCTTCTCTTCCTTACACCGTTACCATGCATTACTTGTCTTTTGCACAGAGAGAAGACAATTGTGCAATGTGTCAACCGATGCGACACCCACGGAGCCACGAGCCATGTGCCCATCCACGTGCATCTTTACTGCCACAAGAACTCGACTCGTCATGGGGTGGAACGTCGATCATGCCGTAAAACTAGGCAGGCTGTAGTGTGTGCCATGTCGTACTACTAGACTATAGTGGGTGCCATATCATCAAAATCTTACACATAGGTGTGAGAAGAGAAGATGGAGAGTGAAATGGTGAAAGTACTCTTCTCCAAAAGAACAGTAAAATAAAAAAAACAAAACATTATAAATTTTTTATGTCATAAGCTTTAACAAATATTTTTGTATGTGTGACATTCATTACAAAATGACATTTGGGGAAGTCACGGCAAAAAAACAAAATCAATATTCCAAAAGGCTTTAAAAAATAGTATTTTTGGAGCAACTTCAACAAATGTCCCTTTATAGTAATTTTTTCCAAGCACACAAAATAAATATCAAAGTTTACCAAAAAATAGGATTTTTTTATGTTTTTACTATTTGTCTTGATTTTTACTGTTAATCAAACATCATTTAAACTCGGGAGTAGATACTTCAATCCGTGAAAAGGGGCTCTTCATTGTACGTTCCCACAGATCCCCAGGGTTATATTATACGTGCAACACCCCTCATAAAAAGGACGTGCAACATCGTTGCAGTGGACGCCGAGCGTGAGCCTACCGGAACGCAGCGACCGAGGAGGACTAGCCGGCTTGGCTCACCCGTGTCACGAATGAGGCGAAGCGGCGCCAGTTGTCGGGCTGGAACAGGTCGGGGCCCATGCGGAGGTACGTGAACGCCACCATCCGCTCCTCCTGAGCCGTGGCCACCACCTGGTCGTGCGCCGCATCGTCGTACCGGGGCAGCGCGTTCTCACCGGCCAGGCGGACGCCGGCCTCGCGGGCGGACGCGGCCACGCGCCGCACCAGGCCCTCGGGACGGCACCGCGCGTCCCGTGGCTGCTCCTGGTCGCGCATCTCCACGCAGGTGAAGTTGAGCACGGCGCCGTGGCGGCCCAGCATGCGCGCGATCGGGAGGTACCCGTCGCGGCGCCGCGTGTTGTAGTACCCGGCCGTGAGCTCCGGCGCGTGCGACTCTGTGTCGTAGTGCCAGTGGATGCCGGCGACCTTGACCGAGAGATGGACGCCGGGCTCGTGGCCGAACACGGACGCCGCGCCGGACAGAACGCGGTCGCCGTGCTCGAGGAGCATCCGCGAGTACCAGGACATGAAGAACTGGCCGTACTCGGAGTCCCAGCCACCGCCGTCCTGGCGGAAGAAGCCCGTGTCGTCCGGCCGGCTGTTGTAGCCGCCGGCGTCCGTCGGCCCGCCCTAGCCCCAGTCCGGATTGTCCGCCGCCTCCGCTGCCATCTTCAGGCTGTTCAGCAAATACTGCACGAGGAAAAACAGAGCCAAAATGTCAAGAAACTTTCGAGATACAGGCAGGCTCACCATTTGAATTCAACCGGACAGGGGCGGAGCCAGCGTATAGTCGTTGGGTTCAGCTGAACCCAACGACTTTTGACTGACACGTACAGACGTACAGGTATTTAGTGGCTTGAACCCATTAAAAAATCAAAACTGACCCCATCGAAAGGCCCAGAAGCCCACAAGCTAATTGTCTCCGTATCCATTAATGTTCTTAACGTGATTAGCCTATTCTAACGTATTAAAACAGAACCCGTCGCAAGATTTACTCGATTTTCCATCCTACGCACATAGCGCACCACGCCGCATGCCTCCAGAATTGATGCAATTGGTTACTCCCTATCGATAGACTCTCGCCTCTTCCGTTCCGCCGCTCCCTTCACCCATCTGCCGATCGCCGCCGCTCGGCAAGCCGGCTAGGGCAAACAACAGCTGTCCAAATTCAAGGTACGTGGTCACATCACTACATCTTCTTCCCCAATTCGTCTTGTGCATGTCCAATCTAACCTATAGTGGTATAATATACTCCCTAAGAGAAAGCAATCTCTCATAGCCTTCTATTCGCAGATAAAATAATTTAGATAATCTCACTAAGAAGTAAAATGAAATTAGGTGAAGATATTTAACCAGGGGATCTTTCCTGTCACCACCTGATTTTAGTTATCCGTTGAGGATCATTGGGAATGCTCCACGAAGATTCAATGCGAAATTCTCTATACTCTGGTCTATCGATTTCTAAAGCTAGTGTGTTGTGATATTGCCAGTTGCCACGATATCAGTGGAAAGATTATTTTCAACTTTGAATGTTGTAAAAAAAGAATTGTGTTATAAAATGGCCTATCAGTTTATAATTGATTGTCTAATTTGCTATGTGAAGAAAGATATAGTTTCTACCATTAGTAATGATTATGTGTTTAATATTCTTTAGATGACATATGTGGTAAGCAATCCAAACTAATCCAAATAATATTATTTAGTTGATGAAAAATTGGAAGGGGACACTACAAATGTGATGATTTTACATGCTTTATTGTTTGAAGGTGTTTATTTTAAGTTTGCTATTTTTTTCAGATGTTTTCAGGAAGACGAGAAATGGTACTTGAAGCTATGAAGGTATTTTGGCAGTACTCGATCTTTTTTACAATATATTAAGTGGTTTTATAATTATCCAGCTTGTACGTTCCCTATAGTTGCTATTATATTTATTTTTGTTATGTTGTCTTTGAGTGATATACTACTGCTGTTTGATGGTCTAAAACTGGACTTTATAGTTAATTAATTTATCGCAAAATTTTACCCTAAGTCAATGAGCGAACCAATGGCTAAATTTTCTTTCTCCGTCCCTGCCGGAGCTGAAATACCTTATCGTAGCATTGGAAGGCGCCGATGCCGGGGAATGCCCAGGTTCCTTCGGTCTCCGGGTACGACGGGTACCGTAGCTCGCCCGCCGGCCCCATGCCAACTTGGACTTCCTGCACGCCGGAACAAGGCAAATCGGCGCCGGCACAACGGCAACTAGGAAAACAGAGAAATCCAATCAACTGCGTGGGACTTACGACGACGGTGTCCCCGAGGAAGGCGGCAAAATGGTCGCGAAAGGCGCGCATGAAGTCGGTGTAGCACCGGATGGGCGTGCGTCCGTCGAGGACGGGCATGTCGTCGCAGCCGAGCGACACGTACTCGTAGCTGCGGCGTCCGCATTGGTCAGTGTAGGCGAGGTCCTGGTCTTTGTCCATCTCCTCCACCACCCACCGCGGCAGCAGATGCTGCCATCACCCACGAAGACGAGCACCCAAATGTCACAAACGCCGCAAAAAGAAGAAGGGGATCGGACGAAATGGCCTCACTTGACGGTGTCACCGACGTTGCCGCCGCACTGGTGGAAGGACATGACGGCCTGGACCTTGACCCTGGCATCGCGCGCCATCTCGACGAGCTTCATGTACCCTTCGAAGTTGTATAGCCCCGGCTCCTCGCCCTCCACGACGCCCCACCACACGTCCACCATAATTCCCTCCACGCCCGAGCTCTTGAGAGCCGCCAGATCCCGCGCCATGGTCTTCCGGTGGTTCAGACCGCTCCCGCAGCATGTCTTGACCGTGTCCAGCGGCATCATCACGAACACCGGCACCCCAGACTTCCTCGCCGAGGATGATTGCCCGGCAGCGGCGGCGCTCTCGGCCATCGCCTGGCACGCAAGCAAAGCACAAAGTGTTGATTTGGTGATCTGGTTGACTGGTTTCCAAATCTCAAAGTGTTTCTTTGCGTGCAGTCATTGACTTTTTTCCTTTATGCTCCAGTTTTTTTTCTCGAAAACGTTATCTCACGTTCGCCAGTTTTTTTAACAACTCCCAACGAACGCCCTCCTCGCCCGGGCATGTACAATGGTGACATATGGATACATATGCCTCATGACAAAAAATAATTTGAGACGTCTACATTTATTTTTTCTTCCCAATGCAAGCTACCACTAGTGGGCCTCATTAAAAAATAGAAAATAAAGACTCTAGTACATATGCATCTTTACTTTTCACTCCAACCTTTTCAGCTTTTGTCATCGGACCACACTTTTTCTCTTCAAGCACCCGCCTCCTGGAGAGGATCCCACTTCCCTATCCAAATCTACTTTACGTCATATCCGATCTTACATGGCATGCGAGGCATCACCTTGAGACTATGCATTGTACATACCCTCACCATTTCACGGATCTCAGAGCAGGGCTGATGTCACGTCATATTTTGAACTAGTTCATGCAAGGATCCAGATGCATTCGCCTGGCCTTGCGCCGCATCAAGAATGTGTATGGCCCGATCGGTGTATAAGAGGCTATGCCTCGGGCTCAAGAGATCTCTAATCTATGAATGCATATGGAGAAGTGGAGCTATACTCAAATGCAAAATCTTCCCTTGGCTGGCCGCCCAATATATGTTGTGGACATCGGATAGGCGTGCGAGGCATGGACTGCAGGATGATACGACTGTTTACTATCTCTGCCTCCAAAAGAAAGACACCATGGATCATATATTGATGCACTGTGGGTATGCTAAAGAAGAGTGTCACTTATTCTTCACCAGA
>CM038669.1:290383449-290514414 GCA_021605145.1 Aegilops bicornis
CGGCGTCCGCCCTCGACTTCAGCGTTACGCTAAGACAGGAGTAGCAATAATGGTTGTCCGCGTGCTCGTCTCGGCGTCCGTCGTCGCTACCGCAACGACGTCCGCCTCGACTCATGTTACGCTAAGACAGAGTGGCAATGGTGTCACGTGCTTGTCTCGGCGTCCGTCGTCGCTACCCGGACGACGTCCGCCTCGACTCGCGTAACCCTAAGATAAACAGGGTGGCAGTGGTGTCACGTGCTTGTCTCGGCGTCCATCATCGCTACCGCGACGACGTCCGCCTCGACTCGCGTTACGCTAAGACAGGGTGGTAATGGTGTCACGTGCTCGTCTCGGCGTCCGTCGTCGCTAACGCGATGACGTCCGCCTCGACTCCCGTTACGCTAAGACATGGTGGCAGTGGTGTCACGTGCTTGTCTCGGCGTCCATCATCGCTACCGCGACGACGTCCGCCTCGACTCGCGTTACGCTAAGACAGGGTGGCAATGGTGTCACGTGCTCGTCTCGGCATCCGTCGTCACTACCGCGATGACGTCCGCCTCGTCTCGCGTAACCCTAAGATAGATAGGGTGGCAGTGGTGTCACGTGCTCGTCTCGGCGTCCGTCTTCGCTACCGCAACGACGTCCGCCTCGACTCGTGTTACGCTAAGACAGAGTGGCAATGGTGTCCGCGATGCTTTCGTCGGCGTCCGTCGTCGCTACGCGGCGTCCGCCTCGACTTCAGCGTGCGCTAAAGACAGGGTGGCAATGGTGTCACTTGCTGCGTACGTCACCGGTGTCCGTCGATAAGCTACGTGGCGATGTCGCCTCGACTCGCATTACGCTAAGACAGGGTGGCAGTGGTGTCACGTGCTCGTCTCGGCGTCCGGCGTCGCTACCGCAACGACGTCCGCCTCGACTCGCGTTACACTAAGACAGGGGGCAGTGGTGTCACGTGCACGTCTCGGCGTTAGATTTATGCGCTACCCGGCAGCGTCCTCCTCGACTTCGCATTACGCTAAGACGAGTGGCAATGGTGCCATATGCTGCGTCTCGGCGTCCGTAAATGCGCTACGCGGCGGCGTCCTCCCTCGACTTCGCGTTCACGCTAAGACAGGGTAGCAGTAATGGTGTCGCGTGCTGGTCTCGGCTTCGTCGTCGCTACGCGGCGGCGATCGCCGACTCACGTAACCCTAAGATAGACAGGGTGGCAGTGGTGTCACGTGCTCGTCTCGGCGTCCGTCGTCGCTACCGCGACGACGTCCGGCTCGACTTGCGTTACGCTAAGACAGGGTGGCAATGGTGTCACGTGCTCGTCTCGGCGTCCGTCGTCGCTACCTCGATGATGTCCGCCTTGTCTCGCGTAACCCTAAGATAGATAGGGTGGCAGTGGTGTCCGCGTGCTGCGTCTCGGCGTCCGTCATTAAGCTACAGCGGCGGCGTCCGGCTCGACTTGCGTTACGCTAAGACAGGGTGGCAATGGTGTCACGTGCTCGTCTCGGCGTCCGTCGTCGCTACCTCGATGATGTCCGCCTTGTCTCGCGTAACCCTAAGATAGATAGGGTGGCAGTGGTGTCACGTGCTCGTCTCGGCGTCCGTCGTCGCTACCGTGACGACGTCCGCCTCGACTCGCGTTACGCTAAGACAGGGTGGCAATGGTGTCACGTGCTCGTCTCGGCGTCCGTCGTCGCTACCGCAACGACGTCCGCCTCGACTCGTGTTACGCTAAGACAGAGTGGCAATGGTGTCACGTGCTCGTCTCGGCGTCCGTCGTCGCTACCCGGACGACGTCCGCCTCGACTCGCGTAACCCTAAGATAAACAGGGTGGCAGTGGTGTCACGTGCTCGTCTCGGCATCCGTCGTCGCTAACGCGTGACGGCGTCCGCTCGACTTCGCGTAACCCTAAGATAGAGCAAGGGTGGCGGTGGTGTCCGCGTGCTGCGACTCAGCGCGTCGCCATAAGCTACCCCGCGGCGGCGTCCGCCTCGAATCGAGATTACGCTAAAGCGAGATGCAATAGTGTCACGTGCTGCGTCTCGGTGTCCGTCGTTGCAACGCGGACGGCGTCCGCCTCGACTTCAGCGTAGCGCTAAAGACAGGGTGGCAATGGTGTCACGTGCTGCCGTCTCGGTGTTAGTAAATGCAGCTACCGTGGCGGCGTCATCACGCCTCGACTTTCGCATTACGCTAAGGCAACCGGTGGTAGTGGTGTCACGTGCTCGTCTCGGCGTCCGTCGTCGCTACCGTAACGACGTCCGCCTCGACTCGCGTTACGCTAAGACAGGGTGGCAGTGGTGTCACGTGCTCGTCTCAGCGTCCGTTGTCGCTACCGCGACGACGTCCTCCTCGACTCGCGTTACGCTAAGACAGGGTGGCAATGGTGCCGCATATAACCGTCTCGGCGTCGCGTAAATGCGCTACGCGGCGGCGTCACTCTCGACTGCGTTACCCTAAGATGAGCGATGTGGCAATGGTGTCATGTGCTGCGTCTCGGCGTCCGTCGCAAATGCGCTACCGTGGCGGACGTCCGCCTCGACTTCGCATCACGCTAAAGACAGGGTGGTAGTGGTGTCACGTGCTGCGTCTCGGCGTCACCAGCCGTCGCTACCGTAACGGCGTCCGCCTCGACTTCGCGTTACGCTAAAGACAGAGGTGGCGAGTGGTTTCATGTGCCGTCTCTCAGCGTCGTTATGCGCTACGCGACGACGTCCACCTCGACTCGCGTTGCGCTAATACAGGGTGGCAATGGTGCCCGCGTGCTGCAAATCTCGGCGTCGTCGTCGCTACCGCGTGACGTCACGTCCATCGACTTCCAGCGTGCGCTAAGGCAGGGTGGCAGTGGTGTCGCGATGCTGCGTCTGGCGTTCGGCGTCGCTACCGCGACGACGTCCGCCTCGACTCGTGTTACGCTAAGACAGGGTGGCAGTGGTGTCACGTGCTCGTCTCGGCGTCCGTCGTCGCTACCGCGACGACGTCCGCCTCGACTCGCGTTACCCTAAGATAGACAGGGTGGAAGTGGTGTCACGTGCTCGTCTTGGCGTCCGTCGTCGCTACCGCGAAGACGTCTGCCTCGACTCGCGTCACGCTAAAACAAGGGTGGTAATGGTGTCACGTGCTCGTCTCGGCGTCCCTCGTCGCTACCGCGACGACGTCCGCCTCGACTCGCGTAACGCTAACACAGGGTGGCAATGGTGTCACATGCTCATCTCGGCGTCCGTCGTCACTACGCGGCGGCGTCCGCTTCGACTTCGCAATAACCCTAAGATGAACAGGGTGGTAGTGGTGTCGCGTGCTTTCGTCTCGGCGTCCGTCGTCGCTACGCATAGCGGCGTCCGCCTGCGACTTCGCGTTACGCTAAGGTGTGGCAATGTTGTCACGTGCTGCGTCTCGGCGACCGTCGTGCGCTACGGCGGCAACGTCGCCGCCTGACTTCGCGTAACACTAAGATAAGCGAGGTGGCAGTGGTGTCACATGCTGCGTCTCGGCGTCCGTCGCCGCTACCGGCGGCGTCCGCCTCGACTTCGCATAACCCTAAGATAAGCGGAGATGGCGGTGGTGTCACGTGCTTTCCGACTTTCGGCGTCGTCGTCGCTACCGCGACGTCGTCGCCTTACCGAATCGCGTTATGCGCTATGACAGGGTAATGGTGCCGCGATGCTTTCCGTCTCGGCGTCGTCGTCGCTACCGCGGCAGCGTCCGCCCGTCTCGCGTAACGCTAAGACGAGGTGGCGGTGGTATGCGTGCCGTCTCGGCGTCCATGCCGGCCAGCTACGGCGGCGTCCACTTCGACTTCGCGTTACGCTAAGAGCGAAGGTGGCGATGGTGTCACGTGCTCGTCTCGGCGTCCGTCGTCGCTACCACGATGACGTCGCCACCGACTTCGCGTTACCTAAGATATGAAGCGGTGGCAATGGTGTCGCGTGCTCGTCTCGGCGTCCGTCGCTACGGCGGCAGCGTCCGCCGACTTCGCGTAACACTAAGATAAGCAGAGTGGCGGTGGTGTCACGTGTGCGTCTCGGCGTCCGTAAATCGCTACCGCAGCGGCGTCCGCCTCGACTTCGTGTTACGCTAAAACAGTGGCAATGGTGTCACGTGCTGCGTCTACGGCGTCGGTCGTCGCTACCGCCGCGGCGTCGCCTCGACTTCGTGTTCACGCTAAAACGAGTGGCATTGGTGTCACGTGCTCGTCTCGGCGTCCGTCGTTGCTACTGCGATGACGTCCGCCTCGACTTGCATAACCCTAAGATAAACAGGGTGGCGGTGGTGTCGTGCTGCGTCTCGGCATCGCGTCGTACGCTACCGCGGCGGCGTCCGCCGACTTCGCGTAACCCTAAGATAGAGCGAAATGGCGGTGGTGTCACGTGCTCCGACTTCGGCGTCCGCCCCGTCGCTACGCGGCGACGTCCGCCTCGAATAGCGATACGCTAAAGAGCGAGGTGGCAATGGTGTCACGTGCTTCGTCACCGGCGTCCGTAAAACCGCTACGCGACAGCGTCCGCCTCGACTTCGCGCTCAACGCTAAGAAATGGTGGCCATGGTGTCACGTGCTCGACTCGGCGTCCGTGGTCGCTACCGCGACGAGGTTCGCCTCGACTCGCGTTACACTAAGAGCGAGGGGTGGGGTAATTGTCACGTGCTGCCGTCTCGGCGTCGTCGTGCGCTACCATGGCGGCGTACGCCTCGACTTCGGCGTTACAGCTAAGGCGAAGTGGCCGGTGGTGTCACGTGCTGCGTCTCGGCGTCCGTCGTCGCTACCCCCGCGTCCGCCTCGACTTCGCGTTATGCTAAAACGGTGGCGGTGGTGTCACGTGCTGCGTCTCGGCTTCCTCGTCGCTACCGCTGACGGCGTCACCCGACTTCGCATTACCCTAAGATAGAGCGAGGGTGGCGATGGTGTCGCGTGCTCGTCTTGGCGTCCGTCGTCGCTACCCCGAAGACGTCCGCCTCGACTCGTGTTACGCTAAGACAGGGTGGTAATGGTGTCGCGTGCTGCGTCTCGGCATCCCGCCGTCGCTAGCGATGACGTCCGCCTACGACTCGCGTTACGCTGAACAAAGTGGCGGTGGTGTCACGATGCTGCGTCGCGGCGTCCATAAATGCGCTACCGCGGACGACGTCCGACATTTCGGCGGCGTTACGCTAAAACAGGTGGCAATAGTACTGCGTGCTGCGTCTCGGCGTCCGCCGTAAATGCGCTACCGGCTGACGGCGTCCCCTCGACTCACGTAACCCTAAGATGAAGCGAGGGGTGGCGGTGGTGTCGCGTGCTTTCGTCTCGGCGTCCGTCGTCGCTACCGCGACGATGTCCGGATCGACTTGCGTTACGCTAAGACAGGGTGGCAATGGTGTCACGTGCTCGTCTCGGCGTCCGTCGTCGCTACCTCGATGATGTCCGCCTTGTCTCGCGTAACCCTAAGATAGATAGGGTGGCAGTGGTGAAACGTGCTCGTCTCGGCGTCCGTGCATTAAGCTACCGTGGCGACGTCCGCCTGCGACTTCGCGTTACGCTAAACGAAATTGGCAATGGTGTCACGTGCTGCGTCTACCGGCGTCCGTCGTCGCTACCGCAGCGGCGTCCGCCTCGACTTCGTACGCTAAGACATAGTGGGAATGGTGTCACGTGCTTGTCTCGGCGTCCGTCGTCGCTACCGGACGACGTCCGCCTCGACTTCAGCGTGCGCTAAAGATAAAGCGAGGTGGCAGTGGTGTCATGTGCTTGTCTCGGCGTCCATCGTCGCTACCGCGACGACGTCCGCCTCGACTCGCATTACGCTAAGACAGGGTGGCAATGGTGTCACGTGCTCGTCTCGGCGTCCATCGTCGGTAGCTTAGCGATAAATCGCCCTCGACTCGCGTTACGCTAAGACAGGGTGGCAGGGGTGTCACGTGCTTGTCTCGGCGTCCGTCGCCGCTACAGCGGCAGCGTCCGCCTCGACTTCGCGTTACGCTTAAAACGAGGTGGCAATGGTGTCACGTGCTCATCTCGGCATCCGTCGTCACTACCGCGATGACGTCCGCCTCGTCTCGCGTAACCCTAAGATTGATAGGGTGGCAGTGGTGTCAGATGCTCGTCTCGGCGTCCGTCGTCGCTACCGCGGCGGCGTCGCACTCTCGACTTCGCGATGCAGCCTTTAAAGACAGGGTGGCAATGGTGTCACGTGCTCGTCTCGGCGTCCGTCGTCGCTACCGCGACGACGTCCGCCTCGACTCGCGTAACGCTAAGACAGGGTGGCAATGGTGTCACGTGCTCGTCTCGGTGTCCGTCGTCGCTACCGTGACGACGTCCGCCTCGACTCGCATTACGCTAAGACAGGGTGGTAGTGGTGTCACGTGCTCGTCTCGGCGTCCGTCGTCGCTACCGTAACGACGTCCGCCTCGACTCGCGTTACGCTAAGACAGGGTGGCAGTGGTGTCACGTGCTCGTCTCTCGGCGTTATGCCGCTACGCGGCGGCGATCCTCCTCGACTCGCATTACGCTAAGACAGGGTGGCAATGGTGCCATGTGCTCGTCTCGGCGTCCGTCGTCGCTACCGTGACGACATCCGCCTCGACTCGCGTTACGCTAAGACAGGGTGGCAATGGTGTCACGTGCTGGTCTCGGCTTCCGTCGTCGCTACCGCGACGACGTCCGCCTCGACTCACGTAACCCTAAGATAGACAGGGTGGCAATGGTGTCACGTGCTCGTCTCGGCGTCCGTCGTCGCTACCGCGACGACGTCCGGCTCGACTTGCGTTACGCTAAGACAGGGTGGCAATGGTGTCACGTCCTCGTCTCGGCGTCCGTCGTCGCTACCTCGATGACGTCCGCCTGGTCTCGCGTAACCCTAAGATAGATAGGGTGGCAGTGGTGTCACGTGCTCGTCTCGGCGTCCGTCGTCGCTACGCGGCAGCGTCGCCCTCGACTTCGCGTTACACTAAGGCGAGTAACAATGGTGTCACGTGCTTTCTCGGCGTCCGTCGTGCGCTACCATAGCGGCGTCCACCTCGACTTCGTGTTACGCCAAGACAGAGTGGCAATGGTGTCGCGTGCTTTCGTCTGCAAAGCGTCTGTAAGTACGCTACCGGACGGCGTCCGCCTCGACTTCGCGTAACACTAAGATAAAGAAAGGTGGCGATGGTGTCGCGTGCTGCCGTCTACCGGCATCGTGCGTCGCTACCGCGACGACGTCCGCCTCGACTCGCGTAACCCTAAGATAGACAGGGTGGCAGTGGTGTCACGTGCTCGACTCGGCGTCCGCCGTCGCTACCGCGACGACGTCCGCCTCGAATCGCGTTACGCTAAGACAGGGTGGCAATGGTGTCACGTGCTCGTCTCGGTGTCCGTCGTCGCTACCGCGACGACGTCCGCCTCGACTCGCGTAACGCTAAGACAGGGTGGCAATGGTGTCACGTGCTCGTCTCGGTGTCCGTCGTCGCTACCGTGACGACGTCCGCCTCGACTCGCATTACGCTAAGACAGGGTGGTAGTGGTGTCACGTGCTCGTCTCTGCGTCCGTCGTCGCTACCGTAACAACGTCCGCCTCGACTCGCGTTACGCTAAGACAGGGTGGCAGTGGTGTCACGTGCTCGTCTCAGCGTCCGTTGTCGCTACCGCGACGACGTCCTCCTCGACTCGCGTTACGCTAAGACAGGGTGGCAATGGTGCCACGTGCTCGTCTCGGCGTCCGTCGTCGCTACCGCGACGACGTCCGCCTCGACTTGCGTTACCCTAAGATAGACAGTGTGGCAATGGTGTCACGTGCTCGTCTCGGCGTCCGTCGTTGCTACCGCGTGACGTCGCCTCGCCGACTTCGCATCACGCTAAGATAGGGTGGTAGTGGTGTCACGTGCTCGTCTCGGCGTCTGTCGTCGCTACCGTAACGACGTCCGCCTCGACTCGCGTTACGCTAAGACAGGGTGGCAGTGGTTTCACGTGCTCGTCTCAGCGTCCGTTGTCGCTACCGCGACGACGTCCACCTCGACTCGCGTTACGCTAATACAGGGTGGCAATGGTGCCACGTGCTCGTCTCGGCGTCCGTCGTCGCTACCGCGACGACGTCCGCCTCGACTCGCGTAACGCTAAGGCAGGGTGGCAGTGTAATACGCGATGCTTTCGTCTCGGCGTCCGTCATCGCTACCGCGACTACGTCCGCCTCAACTCGTGTTACGCTAAGACAGGGTGGCATTGGCGTCACGTGCTCGTCTCGGCGTCGATTCAAATGCTACCCTTTGCGGCGGCGTTCACTCACTCGCGTTACCCTAAGATAGATAGGGTGGAAGTGGTGTCACGTGCTCGTCTTGGCGTCCGTCATCGCTACCGCGAATACGTCTGCCTCGACTCGCGTTACACTAAAACAAGGGTGGTAATTGTGTCACGTGCTCGTCTCGGCGTCCCTCGTCGCTACAATGACGACGTCCGCCTCGACTAACGTAACGCTAAGACAGGGTGGCAATGGTGTCACATGCTCATCTCGGCGTCCGTCGTCGCTACCGCGACGACGTCCGCCTCGACTCGCGTAACCCTAAGATAGACAGGGTGGTAGTGGTGTCACGTGCTCGTCTCGGCGTCCGTCGTCGCTACCGCAACGACGTCCGCCTCGACTCGCGTTACGCTAAGACAGTGTGGCAATGTTGTCACGTGCTCGTCTCGGCGTCCGTCGTCGCTACCGCGACGACGTCCGCCTCGACTCGCGTAACACTAAGATAAACAGGGTGGCAGTGGTGTCACATGCTCGTCTCGGCGTCCGTCGTCGCTACCGCGACGACGTCCGCCTCGACTCGCATAACCCTAAGATAGACAGGATGGCAGTGGTGTCACGTGCTCGACTCGGCGTCCGTCGTCGCTACCGCGACGTCGTCCGCCTCGAATCACGTTACGCTATGACAGGGTGGCAATGGTGCCACGTGCTCGTCTCGGCGTCCGTCGTCGCTACCGCGACGACGTCCGCCTCGTCTCGCGTAACGCTAAGACAGGGTGGCAGTGGTGTCACGTGCTCGTCTCGGCGTCCATAAATGCGCTACCGCGGCGGCGTCCATCTCGACTTCGCGTTACGCTAAGACCGAAGTGGCAGTGGTGTCACGCGTTGTTAACACCGGCGTCGCGTGCAAGTCAGCTACCGCGACGACGTCCGCCTTGACTTGCGTTACCCTAAGATAGACAGTGTGGCAATGGTGTCACGTGCTCGTCTCGGCGTCCGTCGTCGCTACGGCGATGACGTCCGCCTCGACTCGCGTAACACTAAGATAAACAGGGTGGCAGTGGTGTCGCATTAATGATGCCTCGGCGTCCGCTGCCGCTACCGCAATGACGTCCGCCTCGACTCGTGTTACGCTAAGACAGAGTGGCAATGGTGTCACGTGCTCGTCTCGGCGTCCGTCGTTGCTACCGCGATGACGTCCGCCTCGACTTGCGTAACCCTAAGATAAACAGGGTGGCAGTGGTGTCACGTGCTCGTCTCGGCATCCGTCGTCGCTACCGCGACGACGTCCGCCTCGACTCGCGTAACCCTAAGATAGACAGGGTGGCAGTGGTGTCACGTGCTCGACTCGGCGTCCGCCGTCGCTACCGCGACGACGTCCGCCTCGAATCGCGTTACGCTAAGACAGGGTGGCAATGGTGTCACGTGCTCGTCTCGGCGTCCGTCGTCGCTACGCTGACGGCGTGCGCCCTCGACTCGCGTTACGCTAAGACAGGGTGGTAGTGGTGTCACGTGCTCGTCTCGGCGTCCGTCGTCGCTACCGTAACGACGTCCGCCTCGACTCGCGTTACGCTAAGACAGGGTGGCAGTGGTGTCACGTGCTCGTCTCAGCGTCCGTTGTCGCTACCGCGACGACGTCCGCCTCGACTCGCGTAACCCTAAGATAGACAGGGTGGAAGTGGTGTCACGTGCTCGTCTTGGCGTCCGTCGTCGCTACTGCGAAGACGTCTGCCTCGACTCGTGTTACGCTAAAACAAGGGTGGTAATGGTGTCACGTGCTTGTCTCGGCGTCCCTCGTCGCTACCACGACGATGTCCGCCTCGACTCACGTAACGCTAAGACAGGGTGGCAATGGTGTCACATGCACATCTCGGCGTCTGTCGTCGCTACCGCGACCACGTCCGCCTCGACTCGCGTAACCCTAAGATAGACAGGGTGGCAGTGGTTTCACGTGCTCGTCTCGGCGTCCGTCGTTGCTACTGCAACGACGTCCGCCTCGACCCGCGTTACGCTAAGACAGTGTGGCGATGGTATCACGTGCTCGTCTCGGCGTCCGTCGTAAATGCGCTACGCGACGGCGTCCGCCTCATTTCAGCGTAACACTAAGATAAACAGGGTGGCAGTGGTGTCACATGCTTGTCTCGGCGTCTGTCGTCGCTACCACGACGACGTCCGCCTCGACTCGCATAACCCTAAGATAGACAGGATGGCAATGGTGTCACGTGCTCGACCTGGCGTCCGTCGTCGCTACCGCGACGACGTTCGCCTCGAATCACGTTACGCTATGACAGGGTGGCAATGGTGCAACGTGCTCGTCTCGGCGTCTGTCATCGCTACCGCGACGACGTCCGCCTCGACTCGCGTAACGCTAAGACAGGGTGGCAGTGGTGTCACGTGCTCGTCTCGGCGTACGTCGTCGCTACCGTGGCGGCAGTGACGTCGCCTCGACTTCGCGTTACGCTAAGAGCGAATGGCGGTGGTGTCACGTGCTGCGTCTCGGCGTTAAATCGTCGTAACGCGAGGACGTCCGCCTCGACTGGCGTTACCCTAAGATAGACAAGGTGGAAGTGGTGTCACGTGCTCGTCTTGGCGTCTGTCATCGCTACCGCGAAGACGTCTGCCTCGACTCGCGTTACGCTAAAACAAGGGTGGTAATGGTGTCACGTGCTCGTCTCGGCGTCCCTCGTCGCTACCGCGACGACGTCCGCCTCGACTCGCGTAACGCTAAGACAGGGTGGCAATGGTGTCACGTGCTCATCTCGGCGTCCGTCGTCGCTACCGCGACGACGTCCGCCTCGACTCGCGTAACCCTAAGATAGACAGGGTGGCAGTGGTGTCACGTGCTCGTCTCGGCGTCCGTCGTCGCTACCGCAACGACGTGCGCCTCGACTAGCGTTACGCTAAGACAGTGTGGCAATTGTGTCATGTGCTCGTCTCGGCGCCCGTCGTCGCTACCGCGGCGATGTCCGCCTCGACTCGCGTAACACTAAGATAAACAGGGTGGCAGTGGTGTCACGTGGTCGTCTCGGCGTCCGTCCTCGCTACCGCGACGACGTCCGCCTCGACTCGCATATCCCTAAGATAGACAGGGTGGCAGTGGTGTCACGTGCTCGACTCGGCATCCGTCGTCGCTACCGCGATGACGTCCTCCTCGAATAGCGTTACTCTAAGACGGGGTGGCAGTGGTGTCACGTGCTCGTCTCGGCATCCGTCGTCGCTACCGCGACGTCTTCCGCCTCGACTCGCGTAACGCTAAGACAGGGTGGCAATGGTGTCACGTGCTCGTCTCGGCGTCCGTCGTCGCAACCGCGACGACGTCCGCCTCGACTCGCATTACGCTAAGACAGGGTGGTAGTGGTGTCACGTGCTCGTCTCGGCGTCCGTCGTCGCTACCATGACGACGTCCGCCTCGACTCGCGTTACGCTAAGACAGGGTGGCAGTGGTGTCACGTGCTCGTCTCGGCGTCCGTCGTCGCTACAGCGGCGGCGGCGTCACTTCGACTCGCGTCACGCTAAGACAGGGTGGCAGTGGTGTCACGTGCTCGTCTCGGCGTCCGTCGTCGCTACCGCGACGACGTCCGCCTCGACTCGCATTACCCTAAGATAGACAGGGTGGCAGTGGTGTCACGTGCTCGTCTTGGCGTCCGTCGTCGCTACCGCGAAGACGTCCGCCTCGACTCGCGTTACGCTAAGACAGGGTGGTAATGGTGTCACGTGCTCGTCTCGGCGTCCGTCGTAAGCTAGCAGCGGCGGCGTCCGCCTCGACTCGCGTTACGCTAAGACAAGGTGGCAGTGGTGTCACGTGCTCGTCTCGGCGTCCATCGTCGCTACCGCGACGACGTCCGACTCGACTCGCGTTACGCTAAGACAGGGTGGCAATAGTGCCACGTGCTCGTCTCGGCGTCCGTCGTCGCTACCGCGACGACGTCCCCCTCGACTCACGTAACCCTAAGATAGACAGGGTGGCAGTGGTGTCACGTGCTCGTCTCGGCGTCCGTCGTCGCTACCGCGACGACGTCCGGCTCGACTTGCGTTACGCTAAGACAGGGTGGCAATGGTGTCACGTACCGACAAAGCATATGGCAGTGATCTACTCAAGATGCTTGACAAAAGATGAACACTGAGCTACGGCTAAATCACACCATAACAGGTCCAAACAAGCATGGCAAAAGTGCAAAATATATCAGCTTCACAGACTTGGGGAAAATACTGAACATGGCAGGAACAGCATCGGGAAGCAATGTTCAGAGCAAGCAAACAGCATGCTACAGGAACTTATAATAGCAAAACAAGGCATGGCATGAATCTACTCCAAGCATAGAACAAAACTCCCTTACTTACCATAAGCCAGAAAAGGATCAGAAGATATGATGGCACCCACGTAAACTTAGCATATTTCGTTACAGATTCAGCAACAGGGCATGACAAAAACAGATAACAAGTAGGCATGTTTAAGAGCTCGATGCACTTACTACAAAGCATTTCATGATAAACTAAGCATACATCCATCAAGAAGACATGGCATAGAAGCTATACATGGCAAGAACAACATCATAGCATACACAGATCAACTACAACAACCTTGGCAAAATTGAATAACATGTAAACAACCTGCCAGGAAACATTTTATAGCAAAAGTAGAGCTCGATTGACGCAAGCTATGGCACTCCATAATTGCAAACAAGGGTATGGATAGATAGAGCATAACCATATGTTCAAAACATCCTTACTGAAGTATCTCAAAATATTCATGGATCCCTCGGTAGCATCAAGTTAGCATGGCATAAAAATATCAGCAAAACAGGGGCTGAAATGAGCAACATCATGAAGCCTAGTTTGCATGCTTGTGCTAGTCACCACAGATATCACAAAAATACATGGCATACACCCCTATAAAGATGGCATGGCATATTACAAAACACATGTAGGACTCAAGATCATACGATGCACACATCAATCATGGAAAACATGACAAAAGTGCATGTTCTGATAAGAATCTGAAAATAACATCACATAGCCCTCTTCCAACAGCATTTCTGGAATCAAGATGAGCTAAAATGAAAATGATGCAATGAGATGAAATCATCTACTCGTCGAGTCGAAGAATTCAGTGTGCTACACGCCCGAAACGGAGCCACGGTTGCAAAGTTATGATGCGTTGAAGATGCAACAAAATATCTGTAGAAAAATGACTTAGATGAAATCCGGGGCTCGGGGAAACTCAACCTTCGTGGATCTGAGATCCGGGCGCGGAAGCCGAGGTTCGCCGGCCGGAGTTGGGGCCAGGGAGGAGAGGAAAGGCCGGGGCGAGGCCCGGGGCGATCCGGGCGGGGCCGAGGCTGGAGGCGGCGAGGCGGGCAGGGCCGAGGCGGCTGAGGCGGCCGAGGCTGGGTCATGGGCAAGGCGGGCGGCGGCCGGCCGGGTCGAGGGCGAGGCGGGCGCTTCAGGCGGGCGTATGGGCTCAGGCGGCGGCGCACATTGTGGGCCTCGGCGCGCCGGGCGCTGGTCATGCCGCGGCATTGCGGGTTCGGCGGGCAAGGTGATGGCCGGGTGCCACGTGGCAACCTTCCTCATTGACGGCGCGCGGCCGACGGCGGCGCCGTCCGGACGTGTCCGGGCCATGGAGGAAGACGAGGCTAGGGTTAGGGTAGGAATGATCCGGGATTTCGGGAGGAGGGTGTTTTATAGGTAGAAGGAGCTAGGAAGCTCCAAATGAGGTCTGATTTTCGCCACCACGATCGTGATCGAGCAGCGATGGACATAAGCGATGACTTAGATGGGTTATTGGGCTGTTTTGGAGGGTGTTGGGTTGCAACTTAAAAAGAGGCCTTTGCGAGAGTGCGGTTAACCGTTGGAGTACCAAGCGAGCTCCAAATGACCCGAAACTTGACAGGTGGTCTACGGTGGTGTACCAAGGCCACTTAACAAACCTCGGTCCATTCCGAGAAAGTTTAGTACCAGCTCACGGAAAAAATGTAAAAGGGGACGCCTGGGGACATAGGAGTCTTGGGATTGCAAAAGCGGACAACGGGAAAATGCTCGAATCATGGGAGCGAACACGTATGCGAATGCGATGCACATGATGACATGATATTAAATGCATGACATAAACAAAATGCAAAACGAAGACAAAAACCCAACCACGCGGAGGAATATCATATCACAATGCCGAAAATGGCAAGAGTTGGAGTTACAAATATGGAAAGTTACATCCGGGTGTTACAACACTCCACCACTACAAGAGGATCTCGTCCGAGATCTAGGACTGAAAGAACTCGGATATTCGGAACGGAGGTGATCCTTGCGCTCCCGGTGGCTTCTCGATCGGAATGGTGTGACCACTTCACTTTCAGGAATTTGATTGACTTGTTGCGAGTCTTGCGCTCGGTTTCTTCAAGAATAGCAACGGGGTGCTCATGATAAGAGAGATCTTTTTGGAGGTCAATTTCTTCGAAGTTGATAGTGCGCTCAGGAGTCTTGAAGCACTTGCGAAGCTGTGACATGTGAAACACATCGTGCGCGTTCGCGAAGTTGTACGGAAGCTCAAGTTGATAGGCAAGATCGCCTCTTTTGCCAATCATCTTGAAAGGACCCACGTATCTAGGGGCAAGCTTCCCTTTGATACCACGGACAGTGCCTTTCATTGGAGAGGCGGAGGTAGACATGGTCTCCGATTTCAAAAGCCACATCATGGTGCTTGTCATCATAATAGCTCTTCCGCGCGATTGCGCGGCTTTGAGATTTTCACGAATGACTTTGCACATTTCTTGACCACGTGATCAAGTCGTTGCCAAGAAGTTGGCGTTCACTGTCTCGGACCAATTGAGAGGAGTACGGCACTTTACGCCATAGAGAATTTGAATGGGGCCTTGCCGAACTTCGCTTGGAAGCTATTGTTGTAGGAGAACTTCGGCATATGGAAGACAATCTTCCCATTTCATACCGAAGGAAATGACACAAGCCCTGAGCATATCTTCAAGGATTTGATTGACTTCGCTCGACTTGGCCACTTGTTTGAGGATGGAAAGGCTGTCTTTGAAGCGAATGTTGGTGCCCATGGCCTTACGAAAAGAATCCCAAAACTTGGAGGTAAAGATGCTGCCACGATGCGAAGAGATCAATTGTGGAATGCCGTGCAAGGAGACAATCTGGAGGTGTATAGTTACGCCAACCGAGCTGCTGTGATGGATTCTTTGATAGGAAGGAAATGAGCCACTTTAGTAAGCTTGTCAATGACAATGAAGATAGCATCATTTCCACGCTTGGACTTAGGAAATCCGATCCACGAAGTCCATTTTGATATGATCAAACTTCCATTACGGAATAGCAAGAGGTTGGAGGAGACCAGCTGGTCGTTGGTGTTCTGCTTTCACTCTTCTGCAGACATCACACTCATTCACGAATTGAGCAATTTCGCGCTTCATTCGAGTCCACCAATATAACTGCTTGAGGTCATGGTACATCTTCGTACTTCCAGGATGAATAGATAGGAGCGAATTGTGTGCCTCGTTCATAATGACTTTACGTAGATCACCCTTTGTAACCACAATCCGGTCCTCGAAGAAAAGAGTATATTTGTCATCAATGTGGAAGCACTTGTATTTGGTAATGCCCTTGTCGATACCACGCTTCACCTTTTTCACCATGGTATCCAGGAGTTGAGCCTCACGAATCTGATCTTCCAAAGTAGGAGAGACTATGAGGTTGGCAAGAAAGCCTTGAGGAACAACTTGAAGATTCAGCTTGGAAAGCTTCACAAAGATCCGATTGGAAGGGCTTGAGGATTAAACTGCGATAAGCCTTCCTGCTCAAAGCATCTGCAATGACATTGGCCTTGCCCGGAGTATATTCAATACTTGGGTTGTACTCTTGAATCATTTCGACCCATCGAGTCTGCCTGAGGTTGAGGTTGGGTTGAGTGAAGATATATTTGAGACTCTTGTGACCGGTGAATATGTCCACTTTCCTTCCCAACAAGAGATGCCTCCATGTTATCAATGCATGGACAACTGCCACCAACTCAAGATCGTGAGTGGGGTAGTTCTTTTCGTTGGGCTTCAGCTGACGACAGGTATAGGCCACAACTCTCTTCTCGTGCATTAACACAGCACCGAGACCTTCAAGAGAAGCATCACAGAAAACTTCGAATGGCTTGGACTCATCAGGAGGAGTCAAGACAGGAGCTGTGACGAGTTTCTCTTTGAGAGTATTGAAAGCAACGTCACACTCAGGAGACCAGACATACTTCACATGCTTCTGGAGGAGGTTGGAAATAGGCTTTGCAATCTTAGAGAAATTCTCAGCGAATCTTCGACAATGGCTTGCAAGACCAAGAAAACTGAAAGCTGCTTGACGATACGAGGAGGTTCCCAATTCACAACTGCAGACACCTTCTCGGGATTAACAGCGATGCCCTTGGCGGAGATGATGTGACCAAGATAAAGCACTTCATCAAGCCAAAACTCACATTTGGAAAACTTCGCATAGAATTGATGCTCTCACGGCTTGTCGAGCACCAATACGCAAATGTTTGGCATGATCCTTCTTATTCTTGGAGAAGACCAAAATATCATCAAGATAGACCAAGACAAATTCATTGGTGTAGGGGTTTAAGATGAAGTTCATCATTCGAGAGAATGTTGGAGGAGCATTGACAAGGCCGAAAGACATGACAGTATATTCATAAGAACTAAAGCTTGTTCTGAATGTTGTCTTGGGAATATCTTGTTCCCGAATGCGAATTTGATGATAACCCATACGAAGGTCAAGCTTGGAGAACACTTTAGCACCTTTGAGTTGCTCTGAAAGCTCATTGATGTTGGGAAGTGGATACTTGTTCTTGATAGTCTTCTTATTCAATGGACGGTGTCGGCCTTAAAAGTCGGTCCGTGCCATCCTTCTTCTGGACAAAAAGAACACCACAACCCCAAGGAGATGAACTTCGATGCGATCAAACCCAGACGCTCTTGTTCATCGAGCTGCTTCTTCAATTCCTTCAGCTCATTAGGTCCAAGCTTGTATGGACGCTTGCAAACGGGGTTGATGCCGGGCTCAAGATCGATAACGAATTCAAGCGGGCCGGTGAGGAGGCATTCTGGAAGCTCTTCTGGAAAGACATCTTGGTACTCACAAGCGACTGGAATCTGAGAGATAGCATCCAACTCGCCCTTCTCATTGAGAGAAAACAACCGAATGGTTTCATCACGAGCGGCATAGATGATCACATCATTAGAAGAGTGAGTCAATTGAATTTCCACGGCAGCACAATCAAGCCGAGCTTTGTGCTTTGAGAAAGCCGATCCATCCCGAGAATAAGATCAATATCCGAGTCACCAAGGACAATTGGTTTAGCAGAAATCTATAATCGCCCATCTTGATTGTGGTATCCGGAACCACCAAGCTGGAGCTCAACCGTTTACGGAGAAAGCGACATCCATGGGTTTACCCAAATGTGAAGAAGTGAATTCATGCTTGGCAAAAACGGTCTTGACATGAAACAATGCGATGCACCAAAGTATCAAATAAAACTTTTGCGGAGTATCATTAGCTGGAAGATTACCCATTATCACATCAAGAGATTCCTCCGCTTGCGCTGCATTCATCATATTCACCTTGGCATGCTTTGGATTATGCTTGACCTTTGCATTGCTTTGGAAGATTTCACGGGAGGAGGAGGCGGAAGGGGCCTTTGGTTGAAGCACTTGTTCGCATAGTGACCTTCTGGCGACACTTGTTGCAAGTCACCTCGAGAGCGGACGGTGATAAGGAGCATTTGACCTTGGAGCTTGAGAATTAGACTTGTTACGATAGCTTTGGGTTGGGCGGGTGGGAAGATCCACGACCACCTGAGTTCTTCTGGCGATAAGGCTGACGAAGCGGAGGAGGAGGAAGGTAGAACTTCGCTTAGCTACCACTTGAGAGGAAGAAGAAGACTGAACTGCATCCACGATTCTCTTCTTAGAAGCCTCCCCACATTACATTTGAGGGCGACTTCTTGCTTGATGCCATGTTGTAGAATTCACATACTTTTACGGCTCAAAAAGCACGAGAGCTAATTGCAGATCTTCTCTGAGACCACCTACGAATTGATAGATCATACTCTTTTCATCGAGGACGTCTTGCTTAGCGAAGCGAGCGAGTTTCTGGAACTAGATATTGTATTGATACACAGACATGTTGCCTTGCTTGAGATTGCGGAACTCCTCACGCTTGCTCTCAACAACACTTTTCGGAATGTGGTGAGCTTTGAAGTCTCGGCGGAACTCATCCCAGGTAATGACACGACCTCCTCTGGAATCTTTGTATTGCTGGTACCACTCGGCAGCTTGGTCCTTGAGTTGAAACGAAGCAAACTTGACAAAGTCCTCAGGTCTGACATTGCTACATTCAAAATGTTTGGAGATGTCCACAAGCCAATCGTCGGCGTCTGTGGCCTCGACACAGAAACTGAAAGACTTCGGCTGATTAGCGAGGAACTGATTGAGGGTAGCAAAGTGCAGCTGGTTGTTGCCTTGGCCTTGATTTCCTTGGTTGCCTTGCCCTTGGGTACGCTCTTGAAAAATTTGCAAAATCTACTGAGCATTGGCATTGTTGGCTGCCATGATAGATTGCCATGCATCCGGAGGCGGAGGTGGAGGTGGAGGTTCGGTGACTCCCATCATTGCGTTACGGATTCAGGCAGCGTTGGCGGAGCCATCCTGAAGAGGGTGACATCCGTTAGCACTTGATAGACAGATAGACAAGTTGAATCAACGGATAGAAATTGCAACATATAGTCTTCACAATAAACATTTGAACAAGGATGAACGAATGAATTCCCAAAGTTAACATCACACGTCCATTAAGGTGAGAAGCCACTTGATAAAGGGTTGATGAAAAAAATAACAAGGTCTGTTTTGGAACAAATAAGTGGTAAGGATTACCCAATCACAAACCAAATATCTGCGGGAAGAAATGCTAAGAGCTACTTGAATCCCACCTATAAACTCGAAACTTTACGGTTATGCAATGCGGTGTTGGGGATACGGGGACACAAAATATATCACCCAAACTAACAATACCTAGATCCAATTGTATCCATCCGTCAACACATAACCAAGAAACCTTGAAAATCGTGTACCTCGACCTTGAAAAGCATCCGTTATCTGAGTCATGGCAATACTCGAGCTCGCCCGATCTTTGGGTTATCGGGGTTAACTCACCAACAAGCTGTACAAAAGAGATTTCGATGTCGGCAAAACTCGGGTATTCAGAACTGCAGCGATAAAATTGTGACGACAACACCTCGGAGCTCAACTCCCGGGGACAACGCCACAACCCCTAAATGTCGAGGCACCAAGAACAATGTTCTCGTCACAAAACCATCGGAACGATTCCAAGATACCAGCGTGATCCTAAAAATTTTTTAGTGAAATTTGAGGAGAGGAGAGTCAAAACTTCTACGTCGTGGAGACCTCACCAGAGCTTGACGAAGGGACTGGGGAGTAAAAGAATCCTACTCTCCGATATATATAATCCTAAGACTCAAAACATTTTGTTCTAGACTCAACAACGCCAAAGCAAACAATCAGCGGGGGCTCCTAAGTCGGGGATGGCTCTGATTACCAACTTGTAACGCCCTCGATGCGGCTATATCTCCCGCGTGTCGAAGCACGACTTAGAGGCATAACCGCATTGAAAGCAATGTCGCAAGTGAGGTAATCTTCACACAACCCATGTAATACATAAGGGAAAGAGATACATAGTTGGCTTACGATGCGCGCTTCACACAATACATAAATAAACATCCATCATCCAGATTACACTCAAGGTCCGACTACGGAACCAAAATAAATA
This sequence comes from Aegilops bicornis, assembly GCA_021605145.1. Lineage (NCBI taxonomy): Eukaryota > Viridiplantae > Streptophyta > Magnoliopsida > Poales > Poaceae > Aegilops > Aegilops bicornis. Next base: position 290,403,442 of record CM038669.1, read on the forward strand.
AGTCAACCCCAAATGCTACGGATCCCGATGCGTCCCAAGCTGGGCTCCACTCATCGATCATCGGAAAAGACACATAGTAACGACCACGTTCCTCATCGAACTCCCACTTGAGCTCGGTTCGTCACACCTGCTTGGCATCGTCGGCACTGCAACTGTTTTTGGTAGAATCTGTGAGTCACGGGACTCAGCAATCTCACACCATGAGATCAAGACTATTTAAGCTTATAGGAAGGACAGAGTTGTGAGGTGGAGCTGCAGCAAGCGACTAGCATATATGGTGGCTACATTCGCAAAAGAGAGCGAGAAGAGAAGCAAAGCACAGCCGTGAAGCTAGTAGCGATCAAGAAGTGATCCTGAACTACTTACGTCAAACATAACTCCAACACCGTGTTCACTTCCCAGACTCCGCCGAGAAGAGACCATCACGGTTACACACGCAGTTGATGTGTTTTAATGAAGGTCAACTTCGGGTTTTCTACAACCGGACATTAACAAATTCCCATCTGCCTCATAACCGCGGGCACGGCTTTGAAAAGATAATACCATGCAGGGGTGTCCCAACTTAGCCTATTATAATCTCTCAAGGTCATCGATGGATATTCATTGTACCGGGAAGACAAGATCAGTCTCGGAATCACTGACTACAAGAAATTTCGACAGCATTAATACAAGACCAGCAAAAAGCCGCCCGATTGTGCCGACAAATCCCGATAGGAGCTGCACATATCTCGTTCTCGGGGCACATGTGGATAAGTCAAGCTACGAGTAAATCCAAGCCTCGAGTTTCCCGTGGTGGCCCATGATCTGCTCGGTTCGGGCCAGCACTCGAAGGAGCACTGGTCCGGGGGGTAAATAAAGATGACCCTCGGGCTCGCGAAAACCCAGGGGAAAAAGGCTTATGTGGCAAATTGTAAAACCAAAGTTGGGCCTTTCTGGAGGAGTCTTATTCAAAGCGAACTGTCAAGGGGGTCCCATAAATCACCCAACCGTGTAAGGAACGCGAAATCAAGGAACATAACACCGGTATGACGGAAACTAGGCGGCAAGAGTGGAACAAAACACGAGGCATAAGGCCGAGTCTTCCACCCTTTACCAAGTATATAGATGCATTAATTAAACAATAGATATTGTGATATCCCCAACAAGTAAACATGTTCCAACAAGGAACAACATCTCCATGTCCCAACAAGGAACAAACTTCATCTTCACCTGCAACTAGCAACGCTATAAGAGGGGCTGAGCAAAGCGGTAACATAGCCAAACAACGGTTTGATAGGAAAGGATGATTAGGGGCTTGACATGGCAATATGGGAGGCATGATAAGCAAGTGATAGGCATCGTAGCATAGGCATAGCAAAAGAGTGAGCATCTAGCAAGCAAAGATAGAAGTGATTTCGAGGGTATGGTCATCTTGCCTGCAAAGTTCTCAGAGTTGTCGAAAGCTTGATCCTCGTAAGCGTTCTCAACAGGTTCCTCGTTCACATACTCGTCTCCCGGCTCTACCCAAAGCAAGAACACAAGCAAAGGAACCACAATAAATCACGGCGCAATGCACAAGGAACATGATGCAAAACATGGCATGATATGCGAGATGTGATATGCAATGCGTATGCGTGCTCCGGAAGGAAAATGATGAACCAGGCATCAACTTGGCAAACCAAGTATGCCGCTGGAAAGGTGAGATGATTTTGGTTGAAATCGATATAAAGATCACCGGAATCGGATTCACGGTTTGCAAATGACAAGCAAAACAAGTATGGCACAAATCTGCCATTAACAGCATGATACCACTTAGCAAGCAACAAGAAATTAATCTACTGCACCCAAACGTACCAACAAAGCATATGGAAGTGATCTACTCAATATGCTTGACAAAAGATGAACACTGAGCTATGGCTAAATCACAACATAACAGGTCCAAACAAGCATGGCAAAAGAGCAAAATATATCAGCTTCACAGACTTATAATAGCAAAACAAGGCATGGAATGAATCTACTCAAAGCATAGAACAGAAGTCCCTTACTTACCATAAGCCAAAAAGGATTAGAAGATATGATGGCACCCACATAAACTTAGCAAGTTTCGTTACAGATTCAGCAACAGGGCATGACAAAAACAGATAACAAGTAGGTATGTTTAAGAGCTCGATGCACTCACTACAGAGCATTTCATGATAAACTAAGCATACATCCATCAAGAAGACATGGCATAGAAGCTATACATGGCAATAACAACATCATAGCATACACGGATCAACTACAACAACCTTGGCAAAATTGAATAACATGTAAACAACCTGCCAGGAAACATTTTATAGCAAAAGTAAAGCACGATTGACTCAAGCTATGGCACTCCATAATTGCAAACAAGGGCATGGATAGATAGAGCATAACCATATGTTCAAAACAATCTTACTGAAGTATCTCAAAATATGCATGGATCTCTCGGTAGCACCAAGTTAACATGGCATAAAAATATCAGCAAAACAGGGGCTGAAATCAGCAACATCATGAAGCCTAGTTTGCATGCTTGTGCTAGTCACCACAGAGATCACAAAAATACATGGCATACACCCCTGTAAAGATGGCATGGCATACTACAAAACACATGTAGGACTCAAGATCATAGGATGCACACATCAATCATGGCAAAAATGACAAAAGTGCATGTTCTGATAAGAATCTCAAACTAACATCACGTAGCCCTCTTCCAACAACATTTCGGGCATCAAGATGAGCTCAAATGAAAATGATGCAATGAGATTAAATGATCTACTCATCGAGTCGAACAGTTAGGTATGCAACACGCCCGAAACGGAGTCACAGGTGCAAAGTTATGATGCGTTGAAGATGCAACAAAATATCTGCAGAAAAATGACTTAGATGAAATCCGGGGCTCGGGGAAAGTCAACCTTCGTGGATCTGAGATCCGGGCGCGGAAGCCGAGGTTCGCCGGCCGGAGTTGGGGCCGGGGAGGAGAGAAGAGGCCGGGGCGAGGCCCGGGCGGCGATCGGCGTGGGGCCGAGGCCGAGGCTGAGATGGCGGCGGCGTGGGAGGCGGGCGGGCCGGAGCGGAGGGCATGGCGGCGGGCGGCGGCCGGCCGGGTTGGGGCGGGCGGCGCCTGTCGGGCGGCGGCTGGCCCGAGGCGGCGGCGGACGGGCGCCGGCGCGGCGCTTGGCTGGCTGGCCGGGGTTTGCTGGGCGGCGCTGCTGGGTGCTGCGTGGCAACCTCCGGCTGGGCGGGCGGCGGCGGCTGGAAGCGTCCGGCGCCGTCCGGACGTGTCCGACGCACGGAGGAAGACGAGGCTAGGGTTAGGGTAGGAATGATCCGGGATTTCGGGAGGAGGGGTGTTTTTATAGGTAGAAGGAGCTAGGAAGCTCCAAATGAGGTGCGGTTTTCACCCGCACGATCGTGATCGAACGGCGATGGACATGGAAGTGACTTAGATGGGTTATTGGGCTGTTTTGGAGGGGTGTTAGGCTGCAACTTAATAGAGGCCTTTGCGAGAGTGCGGTTAACCGTTGGAGTACCAAACGAGCTCCAAATGACCCGAAACTTGACCGGTGGTTTACCAAGGCCACTTGACAAACCTCGGTCCATTCCGAGAAAGTTTAGTACCCACTCACAGAAAAATGTAAAAGGGGACGCCGGGGAACATAGGAGTGCGGGATTGCAAAACGGACAACGGGGAAAATGCTCGGAATCATGAGACGAACACGTATGCGAATGCGATGCACATGATGACATGATATGAAATGCATGACATAAACAAAATGCAAAACGAAAGACAAAACCCAACCACGGAGGGAATATCATATCACAATGCCGAAAATGGCAAGAGTTGGAGTTACAAATATGGAAAGTTACATCCGGGGTGTTACACAAGGCGGGGCGAATACCAGGACGCAGAGTTTTCAAAGAGGATATACATTGTGTCAATATCACCTGATGATGTCTACCGCTGCTCATGTTCCAAGTTCAGTCGGGACGGTTTGCATTGCTGCCACGTCCTAAGCGGTAGCAAGACACCTGGTTGAGTAGCCTCCTGAAAGCTTTATAAATCCTAGGTGGACAGTAGCTGCAGGGCATGTGTTAGCTATGATGACGGATGGAAATGTTGGTCAAAATGGACAGAGAACACACTTGGCGGTCAGGGCATTCTATAGTCATGAGCCAGTGTGTCCGACGCATTGTCAAACGAGTGCAGGACGACCAGTCGTGACGACCTGTTCGTGGAAGGAATCGGTGAAGCAATAAACAAAGTCAGGTTAGACAAGCGGCTCGCCAAGAAGAACAACTCTCGGTGGGAAGCGGCGGTGTATTGATGATCCTCGGCAGCTGAATGTTGATGCCGAGCGGGAGGGGATGGCGACCTGCACATCCCTACGCAGGTGCATCAAAATGGTGTGTCTACCATCGGTGCGTCTAGCATGGGTGGCGTTGAGGTGCATCAAACATTTGGTTTGAGAGACCCCCCGATGTCACGCACAAAAGGTTTCAACCTTGGTGATAGGCCAAAGACCATGTATGAAAAGGCTTCTGATAAGCTTAAGAAGCAAAAAGCAGTAAGGAAGTGTTCCAAGTGCAGGCTGTTAGGCCATATGAAGCCACAATGCCCCCAAAATAACCCGGTAATGCTTAAATATTCTAGACTATCAGTGTTAATCTTATAGGATTTATTATGGCTGTCATATTTTCTTATATAGAAAGCAGAAGGGACTAATTCCCTTTATCTGTCCTGCAAAAACAGGTGACATAATGCGGCGTCATGCGCAGAGAGCTACAACGCGCATAGGATGCTACGGGAAAGAAATGGAGGCAATTATCTTCTTGGGGAACTTTTTTTTGCATGGTGGGCGCAGAGAAAAACGATGAGCATCTTTACTTGTGTGTATGTTACCGAACCTGATACTAGCAGGAAGAACAGTGGACGAAAAAAAGAAGTATCTTGTAAGGCCTGTGTTGTCGTTTTAGTTTGAAAGACTACCTGTAAAAAGATATTTATGCTGTATTTTACACTGTAAGTTATTAACCTACGAAAAATCAGGGAAAGAAAAGAAATAAAGGGATGTTCTTCAAATGATGTTTCCATTGCTTAGATACCTTTGATGCAACTGTAATGTCGTTTGACGACTCCATAATCCCGTCCGTTGTGTGATCGTCGCTCTGAGGAACAAGGATTGACGTGACAGAAGATCATGTCAAACCAAGCCTCCTCTTCCATTTCCCTCTCAACTTAGCTCATATGGATGACATAACAGATCACAGATGAAGCTTGCAACAGCAGAGCGGTAATACAAAAATAACCCCTATTGCGCCGCTACATTGACTAGAACTCAGTCAAAGCAGCTTTCATCCTCTGACCAGCACAGGTTTGGGCGGACCGTGGAGCAACGGACAGGTGAAGGACTCATGGTTGAAGGTCCACTTGGAGCTTCGACCACATGAAGATCCCACCGTTCTCACGAGTCTGTGTCCATATTCAAGCATATCTTGGAAAATAGGCCTCGGCAAAAACTCTTGATCATCTTAATTGAATCCGGCGAAAAGGGTCATCACGGGATCGGCCTCCACTTTCTGCCATGGCGTATGGACCCAATGAACTAATTCTTTGGTCGCCCGTTGCCTCTTCAATGCTTTGTGTCTTGTCGGTAGGAGAAGAAGAATTTGGGAGAATTTCACTTCCAATACCTTGGGAGCTTCCCTTGCTGTACAAGGACATTAATGTACTTAAATCCATGTCATCTCCTCTTTGAGAACTTCAGGCCATAGTAGCTACGCAAGCTGCTCATTGCAAACTCGGCCTATTCCTGTCTAGACTTGTCACAATCTAGTAAATTCACAATGTCCCTATTTTGCTGAATGTTGAGCCCACGCTCTAAAAAAAAAAAGCAGAGAATAGGTTAGAACAGACTATTATATTTACATACCATGTACAGTTGTACACCAACTTAAATAGTCAAAACATGGGTGAAGCGTCATGATGCAAAAGCAAGGAAGAAAACACTAGACCCTAAACAGCGACAATATTATGAACTGCTAAAAATGAGTTGTCTTTATCTGACAAACAGTTTGATCTTTGACAAATCAGCGTGAACAAGAAAACAGGTTGCAGTTAAATATGTAACTGCCCAAAAATCAACAACAATGAAACTTATGGACTCTGTGCTACAGCATGGAAGAGAGAAAACCAAAAACACAAGGGACACAGTAACATTAGGAATTCTTCTAGCTTAATGCTCATGTATATACAGATTGTGCTCTATCTCTGTTGCTTGAATAATGTTCAGAGCTTCGGTTTCTTTGCACAAATGTTCAGAATTCATACAATAATTTACTCTGAGAGAAAAACAAAACGATTTTCAAAGAATTAGCTCATACTCTTAACAATGAAAGCTGCTGATTTCCTTGCAGTGTTCAGTATTCATAGAAATAACTTGCTACATAAAAACAAAACAATGTTCAGAGAATTAGTACATTCTTGAACAATGGCAGCTGCTGGTTTCCTTGCATAGTATTCAGTATTTATAGAAATACCTTCCTACAGAAAAACAAAACAATGTTCAGAGAATTAGTACATTCTTGAACAATGGCAGCTGCTGATTTCCTTGCATAGTGTTTAGTATTTATAGAATAACTTGCTACAGAGAAACAAACAATGTTCACAGACTTAGTATATTCTTGAACAAATGCCAGCTGCTTATTTCTTTGAATAGTGTTCAGAATTTCATCCAAGAAAGATCCCCCCTACAGAATAAACATGAACTGCTAGTCTCAGTTCATAATTTCATCCAAGAAAGATCCCCCCTACAGTGATGCATTTAGGGATTTCCTTTTTCCAATCTCCACAGCCGGTTCGGATACTTGTAAGGATTTCCGCAGAGATACGCCCGCCGAACACTACTACGTTTTGCTCCGGCGTCAACGAAAGACGAGACTGAGGCGGATGAGTTCTTTGTCGAAAAATCCTATTTTTGTGAAACAGTAAGCAATCCTCTTTTATGAGCACAGAGCCACCAAGGTGGCCTGCTTTTCTTCAGTTTTGAGATCCATATTCCTCCTATTTTCTTGTACAGCATCTTCACTGGATTAGTCCTTCCAAAGAAATTAAATCATCTTCTTCCTCCTCATGCTGAAAACGAGCAAGGTGCGCCTGACGAACCTATCGATACTAGTTTCATGAGAGCAGAGCTGCCAAAAATCGACATCCATGTGCTGCTCCCTGTCTAATTTTGGGAGCACAGAGAAGGGGGCCGCCATCAGCTATGAACTCATCGGAAGGAAGAGGGATGGGGGAATGCAGGACATCCTCCGAGCCCGGCAGGGCCTTGGCTGGGAAGCTTAGTGATGCCGGTGGGGGCGCCTGCAATGGGAGAGTCGAGCCCAAGCGGGGAGACGTCGGCCACGGGACAGAGACCGCCTTGCCGTATTGGCCCCTGCCGCCCGTCTTGAATGGCGGCGCCTCGCTGGCGCCTTCGTCGGCCGCCAGACGAGACCGCCTTGCCGTATTGGCCCCTGCCGCCCGTCGCGGACGCGGCGCCCTCGCCATGGCGCTTCGTGGGCGGCATGCCTCTCGCCCTCTTTGCCGTTGACCTCGCGGGGGCTCGTGCGGCTGCGGCGCCTCGCCGTATTCACCGCTGACCTCGCCGGCGCTCGTTCGGCCGCAGCGCCTCGCCTTATTTGCCGTTGACCTCGCGGGGGCTCGTGCGGCTGCGGCGCCTCGCCGTATTCACCGTTGACCTCGCCAGCGCTTGTGCGGCCACGGCGTCTCGCCGTATTGGTAGCTGCCGCGAGGGAGGAGCCGCCGGCGAGGAGGGAAAGCGGCGGGGCAGAGTAGGAAAAAGGGCGAAAGGGAAAAGGGGATAAGATGCGGTCGAGTGGGTCGAGTGGGTTTCCCAAAAAGGAAAACGAGTAGGAAAGGAAAAGGGAATAGAACGCGCGGTCGGAATCGATCGCGGGAGCGATCGATCGCCAAGGAGTCGTTTGGCAGCGTAGTTGTACCAGAGCGTCGTCGGACTTGGCGAATCCAGACGCGTGCACGAGCGCGGGAGGCGCAAGGTCACCGTTACCTCTGAGGTTGCAGACGACCAAAAAGCGGCGGCATGATTTGCGGCCAGAGGAGGTGTTGCCGGGCACTCACCATGGTGGAGCAGGGGAGGCCATGGATGAAGTGAGCAGCAACACCAGAGCAGGCGGAGGAGGCGGCAAGGGGCATGCGGGTGAGGAGCAGCACGGCAACGGGAGGGCAAGCGCACAGGAGGCGGAGGTGCGGGAGGTGAACCAAAGGAGATGCGGGTCCGCGAGCATGGGGCGCTCGGGATGGAGGTCCTGGCCGCGACGCGCGGGCTAAAGCTTGTCGGAGCAGCGGCTGGGCGCACGGGAAGGAGAGGTTGGCGCTGGGCTCGGGCGCGAGGAACCGTGGACGAGAAGGAAGGAAGAAGGAGCAGGGGAGGTCGGGCTCCTGGTGGAGCTCGTCATGACGGGCGGTCACTGCACGCAACGGCGCGGGCGGCGGCGCCGCATGCAGCCGGGCGATGAGCAGGAGGCGCTGTGACAGCGGAGGCCGTCGGCGGGATGGGTCATGCGGCAGCAGGGATGGCACTGGGCTCCTGCGAGGGAAGACGGAGGCGGCTCGGGGCGGTGCGGCGCTGGAGGGGAGGACGAGGGGAAGAGGGTTGGATCGGTGGACGGATGGAGGATGGGGATCGGGTGTAACATCCCTAGTTCTGACAATGCCTAGTGCTAGCTTCTGGTGTTGCATCATGTTTAAATTTTGCAGAAAGTTGAAACGGGGACTAACAAACCCCAACACCCCTTTGAAGTATTCCAACAATTGAAATTTTAATGAACCTAAAATGCCCTTCATAAATGTTCACCATCTTTGGTCCTGGCTAAATCCTCTGCCAAAAATGGTTTCTTATTTTTGGAGGCTATTCTGGTTTTTGCACCAAGCCATAAGTATTTGCATTTGGGCAATTTAAATCCTATAAATATCTTAAAATGCCCAAATAATCTTGAAGGTATTTTTAGGCTGTTGTGAATATTTTCAAATGTGCCTCTGAATATTTTCAGGTTTTTCTAAATGGAATAGTATTTCTACTATTTCAAAACACAGAACAGAAACAAATAAAAAGAAAAACAGAAAGCAGAGAACAGAGGACTTACCTGGCGCTCACCTGACAGCCCATCTAGTCGGCCCAACCTGCCAGGGGCAGGGAGGTCTTCTTCCTCCCTTGATCGGATGCACAGTAGCGTGCCCGGCAGCGCTGCTGCCACCGCACGCCACCTCCTGCTTGCCGCCGAGCCCCTGGACGCATGGATGAACGCCCCAGTGTCGACCCGATCCGCCCGACCTCTCTCACTCTCCCCTGGCTCTCTCCCTCGCCGTTCCCCACCTCACCGAACGCGCCCGCCGCCGCCGACAAGAACCACCGTGGCCACCGTCCACCCCTCGCCTTACCGAAGCATCCAGAAGGACCGGCATCGTCTCCTTCATCGTCTACACCAGTCCGTTCAACCGCGGGAGCACCACAGCGACGTTTCTGCCTCGTCTACAACTTCGGGCAGCTGAGCTCGCCTTCGGTCGATTCGGCGCCGCCAGGACCTCCCCTGGCTCGCTAACCTCCTCTTCGGCATCGTCGTGAGCCCCTGCTCCCAACCCCTCTCTCCCCTCTGTCGATTTCCTCCTCTAGCCCCTTTGGCCACCCTGACCGAAGCTCGCCGCCATTGCGCTTCGTCATCGCCGTGGCTAGAGCCCCCCTCCGCCGCGTCTGAGAGCGTCACCGTCCTCAGCACGTTTGCAGGAGCACCTAGCACCCCACCGCTCGACCTGTCGTGCACCACAACGTCAGTTCCGAGCGCAACCGAACTCCGGCCACCGCCTGCCATCGTCGCCGCCGCCGTTTCCGGCCACCCCGGCCGCTGACTCCGGTCCCATTGGATGCGGAAGAGCGCCAGCTATGCGTAGAGCCTCTCCGCCGCTAGTTTGGTCACCGGACGGCAAAACCCGACGCCCTCCGCCGTGTCTATCGTCGCCGGCGTCGAGCCGTGGACCAAGTCCGGCGGGTTTGACCCCGCTGACCAGGGGTTTGACCTCCCCTAGCTGCCTGACGTGTGGGCCATGCCCCTGTTTAGATTAGGTGCTAGATTAGTTAGAGCTAATTAACTTATTTAATTGGTTGACTCACTGACATGTGGGCCCAGGCCCTAATTAACCTAGCTTAGTGCTAACGTAACACTAACTAACTCTGTTAGTTAGTTATTACACTGACATGTGGGTCCTAGCAGTCAGGTTTGACCTGGGCTGGCGCCTTTGACCTGTTGACGTCACAGTGACGCAGCGCTGACGCAGTAATGCCCTTTTATGGATTTATTCTTATTTAGGAAATTCCAGAAAATAATGCTAACTTCAAAATTTCATAGAAATTAATCTGTAACTCCAAATCAAACAAATTATAGATGAAAAATGATCAGAAAAATCCAATCTATCCATCTGTACCATTTGCATGCATCTTTGAACAACCTAAGGTTGCTGTATATGGCAATTTGCATAATTGGCATTTAAATAAGCACATATGGAGTTTGAATTTGAACCCTTGGTTCAAACCAACTTCATTTAATCTGGTTTCTAGTTGCATTAGCTCAAATCACAACATATTGCCATGTCATGATCATGCATCATATTGTTGCATTGCATTGATTGTGTTCTTCCTTGTTTGCCGGTATTTGTCCCCTCTTAGTAGACGAGGTTCCGATGATGAGTTCGATGACACCGATGAAGAGCTATATTATCTTCAGAAGTGCCAGGCAAGCAAAACCCCCTTGTTCATTCCGATACAATTCCACTCTCTCGCTCCTGCTCTCTTTTACTGCATTAGGACAACAGCGTTTCAACTTTTACATGTTGCGGTAGCTGAACCCCTTTCCTCTGCATGACATGTCATTGCCACAGTAAATAGATGAAACCCACTAGCATGAGTAGGAGTTGTTTGAGCCCTGATGTGCCTACTCATTCATGCTTGTTTATCATTCCTGCTACTGCTTAGAGTTGAGTCAGGTCTGATTCATCGGGGATGAATTGGAATGTGGTGAACATGTCCTCTTTGTTGAGAGCTAAGTGTGTGAACACGATTTGGTAAAGGTAGCGGTGAGAGGCCATGTAGGAGTACATGGTGGGTTGTCTCATTGCAGCCGTCCTCAGGAACTGAGTTCTGTGTTTGTGATCCATAAACAGTTACTACCACGCATTCGAATGCTTAAGTGCCCCTCTCGACTTATTAATCAACCTGATCTCTGTCCAGGAGTTGCAACTAGTTTCTGGTGTTTGTGGGTAGTGTTAGTAGTCTACCAAGTGGCACCCGGTATAGGTGGGCTTGGGACAGACTAGGCACGGTGGCACGGTGTACCAAGTAGCACCCGGATGGTGGGCTTGGGAACCCTGCTCACATCGTTTGGGGCCGTGAGCGACACCCCGGCCGGATATCCTTGCGGATGGAACCCGAATAGGCGATAAACCTGGACTAGAGACTTGTGTGGTTAGTCGGTCATGGCCAACTCCTCGCCAAAGCTTCCGCTTGAAGGTTGCCGAGATACGATGTGTACATGGTGGTAAGTGGCGAGCGTGCGTGAAGAAGTACACCCCTGCAGGGTTAACATCATCTATTGAATAGCCGTGTCCGCGGTAAAGGACTTCAGGTTGCCTGATACAGTTCATAGACAAGTGAAAGTGGATACTCTAAAATGCGCAAGATAAGCGTGAGTGCTATGGATGGCGTTCTCGTAGGGAGACGGAGCGGATCCATAGTGTTGTATTGATATGGTGAATATGTGGACTCGTGTGCGCCACCTCAAAAGAATTACTTGCAGTCGTAGTTTAGGATAGCCACCGAGTCAAAGCTGGCTTGCTGCAGTTAAACTCCACCACCCCTTTGTTGATACCGATGCATATGTAGATAGTTCTGTTGTAAGTCTTGCTGGGTACATTTGTACTCGCGTTTGCTTATTTTATGTTTGTAGAGAGACTTCAGTCTCGCTAGTAGTTCCGCGTGGACTTCGACGTTTAGCTTGTTACCTCAGCTATGATCTTGTACCATTGGGAGGGTCTTGTAGATAGTCAGGCTTCTCAGCCTTCTTCATTTGTAGTTATGCGTACTTTCGAGACAAGTTAAGCTTCCGCATGTGCTTGTTGCTTGTATGCTCTGTATGTTGGGTCATGAGACCCATGTTTGTAATACTTGGCCCCTCGGAGCCTAATGAATAAATACTCTGAGTCGTAGAGTCTTGTTGTGATGCCATGTTGTATTGCACATATTGAGCATATTGTGTGTATGATTGAAATGCTTGGTATGTGTGGGATCTGACAACCTAGTTGTTTATCCTTGGTAGCCTCTCTTATGGGGAAATGTAGTCTTGTGCTCCCATGAGCCATAGTAGTCCCTTCTGCCCGGTTCACAGGAGTCCCGCTAGCCCAAAGACTACTGCTCGGAACACTTAACTGGCCGGCATGTGATTCACTTTGTTCCCTATGTACGTCCTTCGGGAAATGTCACGCGGTGACATCCGGAGTCTGCCTTAGCCTGCTACAGCCCGGTTCACGGAGTCCTCATAGCCAGTGCTACAGCCCGGATTCGCACGCTGCTGACCAAGATGCTCGATGTTGATTCATGTATACCTGTCCCCGTAAGTTAGTGCCACTTTGGGTTCACGACTAGTCATGTCAGCCCGGGTTCTCTGTCATATGGATGCTAGCGACACTATCATATATGTGAGCCAAAAGGCGCAAACGGTCCCGGGCCATGGTAAGGCGACACCCGTGGGAATACCGTGCGTGAGGCCGCAAAGTGATATGAGGTGTTACCGGCTAGATCGATGTGACTTGGAATCGGGGTCCTGACATCGGGCTAGGGTTAAGACAGGGGTTAGGTGGCTGTGGGAATGGGTGGGCCTGTCTGGTCAGGCCCAAGAGGCCGACAGGGCTGTCCAAAAGAAAGAAAAGAATTTCTTTTCCATATTTCAGAAAAAAGAAAATAGGAGCCAAGAAATTTATTTGGAGGCCAAATGAACCTGAAGTTAACTGAAATGGCATGTAACTACTTTGACATAATATCAAAGCTCCACAACTGGATTTGGAGCAAGAGGAGAAAGATGGATGATTTGAATAATTTTAAGATGAAAGGCAATTGCAAGTGTGTTATGGTCAATTTCAAATAATGGAATATTTATTATAGCTTAGAAGTATATGTTATAAAGAGAAGTCACCATGTGAGTTCCCTCAATTTAAATGGATCAAAGATCTATCCAATTTATTTTTGTTTCAAAAATTAAATGACATGATGGCATGATGGCCTGATGCAATGCAAAAGATGCAAGGATGAATGCAACAAACAATCACATGACGAAACTCAGAATACATGGAAGGCATCTGGAGCGTCAGTCCCGTGTTGTTATAGTGTCCGACTGTTTGAAGGAATAATTGAGGTGTGCCCGGTCCATGCCCGCATTTAGGGGTCCAACTTACCATGTTCCGGCAGTAGTAACTATACTAGTCCCTGCGTACTCCCTCTGTTTTTATTTACTCCGCATTTTAGCTTTGCTCAAAGTCAAACTTTGTAAACTTTGACAAAGTTTATAGACAAAAATAATTACATATACAATAACAAATCAATACCATTAGATTCATTATTGAATATATTTTCACATCATATAGATTTTCTATTGTAAATGTTCATACTTTTTCTATAAATTTGGTCAAGTTTTATGAAGTTTGACTTCAGTCAAACCTAATATGCAGAGTAATCTTACTCTGTGACCAAGACGAAAGGGAAAATGAAACAACTTATTGTTTATTTGATCCGTTCAAGTATAATCATGTGGCATTGCTTATTTCTCATTCCTCTCCAACTCTCTTCTCCATCGATCATGCCGCTCTCCGGTCGAGTCCATCCTCCCGCATACCTCATTTGAATATTCCGCCGAGTATCATTCGCATGTGGGCCTAGACCATGCTTGTATTTACAATGTTGTAATTTGTCCGACATGCATACAGACAGACGGTTCGTTTAAAGTTTCACTTTGCCTCCACTACGTGTCGCTTCCCATCTTAGTTTTGACATCCCATTCGGTTCATGCCCTGACACGTCTTGACGAGATCGATTGATGTTGAGAGATCAAGTGCGTGTCGTGCAAGGAGATAGAGGTTTGGTGTGTTTCTATGATAGAAATGACCTGGGGGTCTGTGGGGACCGGAGGGAGTATATTATACGTTCAAAAGCGAAACGAATGTACTGTACCCACCCTAGTCCTCATTGCGATCTCCGGACCCCGAGATGAAACCGAGAGAGAACGAGTGGGTGAATGCGTGATACCTAAGGTGGATACAAAATTTTGAACCGATGATCATAGCATCAACAAATCATATATAAAGGGTATTCAATGTTTGTTTCGCTTTTGAACATACAATATACTCCCTCCGATCCTTTCTAGTTTACATATAAGTTTTATGTGTAGTCAAAGTATCTCTACTTTGATCAAACTTACAGAAAAAAGTATCAACATTCAAGAACGCCCAATCAATATTATTAGATTCGTACGTACTCCTAGATTTGTATTCAAACAGATATGGTTTCCAATTTGTTTTCAAACACGTGAATGTGCTTGTTCTCGCGCATGCTCTCCCTACTAGTATTTCGCCACGTATAGCCAGTCCAATAGTAACTTTTTTTAAGCTCCTTCCCCAATGGTACTAGAGGAGTACTGACAACATCTGAAGTAGAGTATGCAATGCTCATAGGACTAGTAGTATACTCCCTCTGTTTTTATTTACTCCACATAAAATGGAGGGAGCACTAGTAACACTCGGATGACCTCTCTCTCTTCTAGTAGTAGTATAAATGACGCGGGCGGGGGAGGGGGAGGGACATCGGTTTGCTCTCAACTGTGATCCCACAAGCGAGCAAAAACGCAAGACGAAGCGTGTTCCATTCGGTGAGCGACGTGGAGGGTCCAGCGTGCCGGGTGCAACGCGAATGCGACAAGAGCGATGTACAATCAAAACCGATTGACCAGTCATCACTGGAACTACTATTCACACCGGAACCTTCGCTGCTCGGTCTAGGCCAGCCACTGCCCCAAAACCACACCTCCTCTCTAGCCCTCTCCCCCACCTTTCGATCCCCTAGCCCGCATCAAGCGTCCCCTAGTTTGCCGGAAAGCCATGGTGCACCGCAAGATCACGTACTACAAGATGCTGACACCGGAGTGCCGTGCAGAAATCATGGCGGCGGTCGGCGCCACAGACCTCCGTTCCCAAGCTCACTTTGCGGCGGGCCAATCCCCGAGTTCTCTGGAGCCAAAAGCTTCGAGGAGGAGGAAGCCGATCCAATGTTCATGGTAGAGGTCGCGGCGTAGAAGGCCCCCGATGCGTATGAGACAATGGACGTCGACTTCGTGCCGGCGTCCGGGTCCCCCATGGTGCAGGCGGACCTGCGGTTCAACCTGGCGATACTAAAGGAGGACCAGGGGGCGGAGGCTCAACTCGACGCGGAGCGCGCGGATGCCGCTACCAAGGCCCTCCTGCAGGCTGAACCGGATGTCGTGGATGTGAATCGGGCGGCGGAGGCTCACTTGACACGGAGCGCGCAGATGCCACTGCCATCTAGGCCCTCTTGTAGGCGAAACCGGATGTCCTGGACTTGAACCGGGCGGCGGAGGCTCAACTCAACGCGGAGCACGCGGATGCCGCTGCCATCGAGACCCTCCTGCAGGCGGAACCAGATGTCCTAGACTTGAACCGGGTGGTGCTCGCGCCCGTGCAGAGCGCCCGCACGCTCCGCATGAACGAGTAGCTGGAGGTAGAGGACAACCACGGTGCGGAGACACACGTCGGTAGCTACGGCTGGTTCACACCGGCAGCCAAAGACGACGAGGCCGTCTCGTTCCGCGAGCAGTGATAGTTTTTCTTTATGTTGTTGTTTTTAGGGATCTTTTGCTGTGTAAAAACATATATTTATGCAAGTCACCTGACTTTCATCATTTGGGTCAGTCGACCATTTCAGGCGGTTGGATGAATATCCTACGTCTCCTAACCCTTCTTCCTCACCTCTTCTTCTTTCCCAACAGACCACCGCACGTGATGTACGGATCTTCCCCGACATGCAGTTGGATAAACATACTGTATGAATGAAAATTATGTGGCAGCGATAGGATGGCTGAGTTTGGTTTGATCACATGCGGTAGCACGTGTGAGTGAGGGTGCGTTCCCTTGCTTGGGTTTGCGGCGTGCAGGAGAGACTGTGTGAGGGTGCGGTGCGACCGCGACAGCCGTGCGCAAGTGTACCTCCTTTTCATTTTGAAAACTTTAAGCAAGCTTGGCAAAAATGTGTGGCGAAGTATGGCAATGCAAGGCCTAGATCCAAACAGGATACACGTACGTACGTAGGAGAAAGGGGGGTTTTCCTTCACGGGATTGATCGATACAAATCCTCGTTTGATGTGTCAATTAATGTGTATTTTTTCTCCAACGCCCAAAGAGCTAACCATCCCACTCCTGATCGCTTGATTAATGCAGCGTCATGCAAACCAACCTTCTCACTTCCGCATGCATGCAAGGGTATATTAATGTCCTTGGTTGCTAGTACGAGGCAAACCCCAACAATTTTGCCTTGATTAGTGTTAGTGGCCTTCTGCGGGAGCCGCTAGGGATCAGACTACTGATCCCTTGCGTTTTATCAGACTAGTGATAGACCATAGGATGGGATGCATGATAGCCATCGGATCTGGCAGCCCCCTCACGTGATGCAATGGTGTGTTTGTTGCTTCCTTAAAATGTGCACCCCTTAATTATGTTGCCTGCATGATTTTATACTAATTATGATCAGTTTATTTAGAAACAACTACTCCTATAAATCATCGCATATCAAATTGATTAGACGCCTTACTATGTGTTTCCAACTTTCCATGCATGCGATTTGCTTCCATACAATTTGGTTTCAATCCTTATTTTGGACATAACTTTACTTGTCTTGTACACGTGATCTTTTTTTTCGGCCGGCCTCAGAAATTGCTTCCACGGCAAATAGAGATTTCTTTCATCTGGTTAGAATTTGGATAGAATTTGTTTGTTTCAGTCAGCCAAAATATTTGCTTCCACAACAACCGACGATTGCTTCGATCTAGTTCGATCGTATTTGTGCCTAGTGTAAAAAAAAATGTTTCAAGCAACTAGATTTTTTTGAGTGTAACATCAAAGAGCTCTCGACAATATTAAAAATATTTTCCATGAAACACTGCATTAAGAAGAATAGAATTTTTTTAGTGTAACATAAAAGAGCTCTCGACAATATTAAAAATTGTTTCCATGAAACACTGCATTAAAAAGAATAGAATTTGCTTCGTAAGCAACAGGAGATTACTTTCATTTGGTTGAAATTTGTGCTTCGATTGATCGCACAAAGTTCTTCTATGGCAACCAATGAACCAGAATTGATCACAATACAACAGCGACAGTGGCACAGAGGACAACCTGGCAACACCATGGAAGTTGCTACAGGAAAGTTCATAAGCAATCTGTAGAAACCGAAGAAGCACATGAAGTGTAATCGGGAAGCTCCATACAGTAAACATTATGAAAACATGTAGGCGTCGCTGGGAGTGACATGAACCCGAGGGTGATCCATAAGAAAACCACCATGCACATTATGTTTCCATCGATCAGAGAATTTGCTTCCACAGAATAAAATGTGCTTCAATTTAATAGATTTTTATTACAAATTTAGTGGGAAACAAGTCCTACAAAACCAGATCATGATATTGTTTCAATCATCCAGGCTGTTGCTTCCAACGTGATACAAATTATTTCCATCAAGAACATAATTACTACCATTTTTTGAGTGAAAAAGGGGAATTAGTTTCATCATGATTATGCATATGCTTCAACCCAATTGGTAATGTGCATCTAAAGAAAAAACATTTGCTCCCACTATAAGAATAATTTGCTTCCATGTAATCATAATATTTGTATGTTGTAAAATCCGTAATCACAAATATTTTCATTGTTATGCAACATGCTTCCAACTTTCTTCCTCTTTGCTTCTGTAAACCTAGATGTTGCGGCCATGTCACCTCCAACACATGCTTCCAACTTTCTACCTATTTGCTATGTGTTTGACGATATGCAGCTATGTGGCTTGCTTTTTCCGTGTGTTAGGAAGCAATGGGAAGCAAGCGGCACCAGCGTCTCGAAAAAGGTTCTCCCGACACCAGAACTTCATGCCCCATATTACCGTTTTCGACTTTGACTGCTTGCCGTTATGACTTGTATGCATGCCACCGCTACTCCTACCCTGAACGGCTGAACGTCATATCTCCTTGTCGGACAGCACTGCACCAGAGCATCGCCTGCTAGATCTGGTGACCTTCGCCAGAAAAGCTCCTGCATCTGAAGGCAAGCCAGTGCCCCGGCCATAGGAGGAGCATGCGTGTTCTGAAGCAATAATCTTGACATTTGTACACCTAAGAATCATGCCAATAGAGTGAAGTTCCTTCTATTAGAAGCATCGAAGGACTATATGTGCATAAGAAGCATGGATGATCTGAAGCAAAAAAATTAGCTATCACAACATAAGTGAGACGTATTGGATGCACACAAATTTGACTGGAAGCATCTAAATCTGAAAATGACAGATGGCATGCTTGCCGCTGATGGAAAGGGGCAGAAATTTATTATCTTCAGACAATTTTTATCTAACCTAATTGTGTGTATTCTGAGCTTATATCAAATAAAATATGACAAAAAGGATGAAATCAAGGCATGACATTTTGTATAAAATGCACTCTAACTAAGTAAGAAAATTGTAGATGGCATAGCGATCCATTACACATCGGATAGAACATAGATACACTCCAAAAAATTCATCGAAGCAACCATCCATAGTAACGCAAAGCAAATCAAGTGATTAAAATTAATCAAACATGAAATGAATTAAACCAGGTGAGTACATACAGAAGGGGGGGGGGGGGGCGCCTGGGATGCACGTGTAGCTTCTTTGCCTATCCAAAAGGTGCACCAGGGCAGTGGACGGGACGGCGACGGGACAGGATCTGGCAGGGTACCGGGGTGGCCATGGGGATTACGCGGTCGGCCATGAGGGTAAGAAGCCGGAAAATAGTACAGTGGATGCAATATTATTGTTAGTTGGAAGCATGAAATTTGAAAGAAAAATATGCCGCCAACTGTCGATCATATTTGTGGATAATTCTCATCTTAATTCGAAGCACCGATGTCTCAAACTACATGTACAAATGTAGTACTCCTAATTACCGGCTACCATGATTGGTTGCTATTCGTCTAAATTCAGAATGGAGTTCTGTACATGCGAACATGACTCCAACAAAAATCAAATCCAGTGGCATGCCTTCGACTTTCAATCAGGGGCGATTTGCAGTCAACAACTTACAGAAACTTACTTACAAAATGTTGCAAGCCGCTGTTGGTTCTCCTGGCGCGCGATTGGTCCGACTCTGGCAGCCGATTCATCCAATGGGAAACATGGTGAAGTACCGAATCAAAGCCGGGACGACACATCTGCATGTGATATTTCTCAAAGTCGCATAAGTGGAGAGCACCATGGGGTGGGGAGGAGCAATGGAACGGATCTGGGAGTCAGCAGGCAGTAGGGGAACGGATCTGCAGGGCCTGATGACTTCGATGTGCTGCTTGACGGCGAGGTGAGAAGGAGGCAACAGGTGATCGCCGAGATCAGGGAGGCCGGGGTGATGCGGCTGGCGGCAGCTTCCTGAGAGGCGAGAAGAGAAGGGGCGGCGGGATACGGGCGAGTGATTAGGGAGGAGTTATTACGCGAGGATCTGCAGGGCCTGATGACTTCGATGTGCTGCTTGACGGCGAGGTGAGAAGGAGGCAACAGGTGATCGCCGAGATCAGGGAGGCCGGGGTGATGCGGTTGGCGGCAGCTTCCTGAGAGGCGAGAAGAGAAGGGGCGGCGGGATACGGGCGAGTGATTAGGGAGGAGTTATTACGCGAGGATGGTGCAGGTAATTAGCTCCTCAGCCGACGGGATAAGACGTATCTACACCATAAGATTCTAATAGAATCGACGGTCACCGAGTGGTCTGAAGACGGTCTCCTATCGGACTATAGATAGAAAGTGTTTCCCTTCTGGAAATTGTAATTTTGATATACTAGCCTTGTGTACAGAAAAATGGAGGTAGTAACTGTTTGACTTCCTTCCCCATTGCAGCGACGTAGACGATATCTCGAGCGTTGTGGTTTGACGAAGTGCGTTCAATGGAGAACACCGAAAACCACGGTAAGTCGTTCGCAAGTGCCAAGACAACCGTCTTACTTGCATTCAGGAAGTCCGTTGAACCAAAGGACGCATAAATGTACTAGTACTACACAATAGCGTCGTCCGTCCAGCTTAGTGTCGTAAGGTGGTTTCTCGAACAAGACGATGGAGAAGCGGAGTCAGCAAAGAGTGAAATGATGGTTGATTCGTCCGTGCTTTGTGATTTGACGCCTCACTGCTTTGTGATTTGTGATAGAAGGGACAATGGAGTAGTCTCTATGCTCTATACTTTGCATGCGTCCAAGCACGGGAGAAAGAGGAGAGAGGTTGCATTAATGGGAAACACTTCTATTCAGTAGTCTGGTAGGAAGCCTTTTTCAGACGCGTCCTCTACCGTTGATGCTTTTCTAATCGCACGGCTTACATTTCTAATCGATCTGCCCAAATTAATCTTCGAGAAAATCTCGCCATTCTCATTACGTCACATGCGAGTTAATCTCTCTTTACCGACGCACCCATCTCGCACCCCTCCGGCAAGCGCAGCCTCGAACTCGCCGACCTCCCTCGCCCCGGCGGCTACCTCGGCCACCACCTCGCTCCGCCGGCTAGTAGCGGGTGCAGCGACCCACCCCCATCTGCTCCGCCGAGCCCTTGCTCTCACCGCCAAAGGCGTCACCCCAATCGCCGGCCCAATCCCCCACCAGACCCTACCCCGTCACTATTCATCCCACCACTGGTGCGCGGTTTACGCTTTCGGCAAGAAGCTGCACGCATATCCCAACAATACGAGCCTAAACTAGGGTTTGGTTTTTTTTCACCACTTGATTTGATTTGCATTACTCTGGATGCAAGGTTTGGTTCGATGAATTTCCATATTGTATCTGTGTTACATCCTATGTCATTACTATTTCATCTTCGAATTTTGGTTAGTTTTTTATGCAGATCAAATTAATATGATTTGTAATCATGGTGATATATTAGTTTTCGATCTAATTTCAAATTCCCATACTTCCATCCAAGTTTAGATCTCTTCCCATCTACTATGTTTGTGCTGCTTAGTTCGGCTTCGGCAACATCTAAATTGCTACAGATGCTTCTGGACTCTATATATTTTGCTTCCTAATGCCAAAAAGAAATTCAATATGTTGGTGAGTCAAAAACATCCATCCCATGGCCGAGCATTTATAGTTTTGCTTCAGTATTCATTTTTCTATGCTTCAATTTGAACCCATATGTATAGCATATATTCAATTTTCCATGCTTCAATATTCATTTTTCGGCACCATGTGTATAGCATATGTTCATCCAACCGGCAACGGCAATTTCAAATATGACACTACATGCATTTGCTTCTAAGGTTTCTGCAGAAAGCTTCATTGCTTGCTGTTACTGAATTCTTCATTTTTTTGCTTCTCCTACTTATAACCATAGAAAAAGTTCATGGTCCCATATAGTACTACATCTCTGTTGTAGGTGCTTTGCTTCTATACAACCATTTGACCCCACCATTGTTATGTACACATTTCTCATCTGCTTTGTTCACCACCCCCTCCCCCTAGATAAATTTTAATTGTTGTGGTAACATGCTTTCATTTTATGTTTTCAGTTGACCCGGGGTAATGAAGCATTCAAAACCATAGTGTATGCTGAAGAGCCGTTATGTGGTATGTTAGTTGAAAGATGGTGTCTTAGGTCTTCCTACTTATGGGGCTTCCAGACTATACTTCACATGCTTCTTCGGTTTAGGTAGGATGCTTCCATACTTCATGCTCTCTGTTTTATATGTGTTGTTGTCATTTTTAGCACGACTGTAATATTCCTCGCATCCCTATTATGCTACGCATGTTTCTTTGGCCTAGGTAGTTTGCTTCCATAGTTCATGCTTCTACCTTTTTGTGCTTTTTTCGGCACCATTAAATTTAAACACAAACCCATGTATATTGTGAAAGATCGACTCATTGCTTTGTGTAAGCCATGCTTCCTACTTTCATTTTATGAATATGTTCCCTACAAGATATAATTTTATCTTCATCTCAATTTTCTTATGCTTCCACTGCCTATCATGTATGTCATGATAGATCAAATTGTTGCTTCGTGTTGTGCAGATGCTTTGCGCCGAATGATACCAACCGTGTATCACTAGTCTCTCAAGCGCGCCGTATTGTCCTCTCCTCATGATGTCAACGGTGTCGATCTGAAGGCGGTGAAGGAGATGGTGGAAACATGGGCGGAGACCGCGAGTAAGGCCGCTCTCGAGGATGGTGTTTTCCTAATTACTCCACCAAATTGACGACGCGGACGCATTGCGGACGATAGTGTATGGGCTCTAGCTCACACGACCATGAAACCTGGCAGTCAAATTGCTTGGAGCAGCAGCCCTGCTGCTTGGTGTCACCACAATGGTGACAACTTTCATTTGGCGAACCTTCCCCTACGCATTCCCTATTAGCAGCCATGGCCAAGACAATACCCTCGCTTCCCAAATTGCCTTAGTCTCCTAGACATGGATCATGCATAAGATTAATTTGTTATGTTTTAATTGTATTAGTCTTTTACGTGCATGGAAGCAGATTCCTTTTTCTTTAGAAGCAAACTTTTGTTTGTTTGGAAACAATCTAGTTGCTACCGTGAAAAACATTTTATGTTTGAGCGAAGCAAATTTACCTATTGTCCATTGATGCAAATTTAACTTTCCGTGGAAGCATATTTTCTGGCAGCGAGAAACAAACTCTTAGCTCACTTTGGGATACAAAGTAAACATTTATAATGGGCACACCTCCTAATGAACTTATGTTAGATCGAAACTACTTTGGTTTTGTTGAAGCAAAAATTGAGTCGATGGAAGCACCTATGTGGGAAGTAAATTGTGAACAAACCAAAGTATCAATCAGCACTGAATTGGAAACAAACCTTTTACGTGAATTGGAATCAATATTTTTAAGCGGTAATTTGAATCGAACTGCTTTGGATGCAGCTTAGGGCTTCACGTTTCAGGATAAACATAACTATAGGAGAAAAGTTAGCGAGGGTGCAGTGCGTGCTAAGCGGAAGCAGTTAATAGGAAGCAATCAAAGAACCATGCACGGAGCAGTTATTAGGAAGCAATCAAAGAACCATGCATCGCCTGGTAGTAGATCAAACGGCCATCCTACATCGCAACCTACGGCTTAGCACTGGTCTGAAAAGAAGCAATGATCAGTAGTCTGATCCCTAGTGCTTCCCTTTTTCTATTCCTTGAATCAATCAATTAGGGAGCTTCAATTCCATCTTTTTTTTCTTTGGCAGCACCGTCCACAATGGTTCCCATCGATGCCAAAAGTTATTTTCACATTTGGCTACACATTGTGGATGCCCTCAACTGTACCACTTGGTTTTGCTCCTGTGTGCTATCTATACAAATCTCGATTATATTGATCTAAAAAATTATATCAAGATTAGTAAAAAGGAGGTGATTTTGCCACGCGGATTGTGGGGGAGGTTTCTTATTTGGGAAACGCTTTCTCTCAGGCGTCTGATGGGTTCTTTCCATCAGACTACTGCATCTCCATTCATTTGCCTTTACATCCAACGACTGCATGTGTTATCCATCTGCAACTAATCCCATAAATTATGCCGTTTGTCATTTATTGCTAGCCGAGGCCATATATACATCATTCAATCAAATTGAAATCGAGTCCTGCATCTATTTGGCCGGTAACAGGTAGCAGCTCATGGTCGTGCACGGTGATTAATACACCGGCACTTGTTTTGCCGGTGCTCTCTCTCTCTGGATATGCGCAACCAAAACCACGAGCACCAAGCTGGTCGGTTGCCATGCATTCGGCTGCTTTGACTCCTCCTTGTCGTTGTCGGCGGCATCGTCCTGCTTGGTCCTCTCCTCAGCAATTTCGGTGATCAATGACCGAGAAGGGACGCGATAGAAAGCCGGCACTCTTTTCTTTCTCCACCACACTAGCAGCTCCATTAGCACCTCTAGCGGTTCATCATGTCCCTTCCCTACGACTTGACCTTCTCTAATCGACTACTACCTCAACGACGATGCTCGAGTGTTCAAGCAATATTGATACAGATAAGAAGTAAATAACATGGATATGTGCACATGTATTGCTCTACTGTGTTGTAGCTCGAGTGGAAAGAAACATGTTTTGTTTATTTTAGTTTTTGGTGAATGTTGAAGCACAAAATAATAAATTACGAATCTTCACTAAATTATGAACGAAGCAAGAAAAGGGGATGCAACTACATGCAAAAACAAGGAAGCATATACCACACTTATCGAAGCAAAGAAGCATGTGTTATTAGGATTCAATTTTAAACGTGGAAATATACGTGATTACAGGGAGCCAAATTTGAACCTTGAGTTATTATCGAAAGCATTGGTTGGAAGCATCCATAATCACATGATAACATGAAGTAAACATTATGCTTGCATGCATCAGTCAGAATGCTTCCGTGATATAAAAATTAAGTTGATGTATGTAAAGAAATACGTCTTAAAAGATCACAGCTAAGTGCTATTGTGCGAATGAGGAAGCATCATGTGTATATGGAAACATGCATGATAAGGGACCTTATATATGGAAACAACGTCAATAAAGGGGGACGTTTGATTTTAAAACTGCAAGGATGTGGTCGCACATGATTATAGGGATGGAATCAACGTAAATATAAGAAATGCATTTTAGGAACTGCCAAGGGAGTGGCGCTGTTGGAGGGATTCATCTAACGCTAAGAAGGTTTGATCCAATGGACATGCGCTGGTTTGGTGGGAAGCTAGGGATCTGTAGTATGATCCCTCTTATTTTTAGAGGACGTTGGCCTCGCGGTTTGCTAACATGTGGTCCCACGTGTCAGTGCTTTACCAAACCGATCCGCGTCGTACATAAGGCAGAACAACGACAGAAGCAACACGTGGTTAACTTGAAGAAGACGAGGGAAAAGCGGATTCAGCAGCAAGTGAAATGATGGTTGCTTCGTCCCTCCAACTTCTTCTTTTAGCATTATTACTTCGTCTCTCCAACTTAACTGTGGGAAAGGTGCAACTTTGTGATTTGACGCCTCATTGCTCATTACTACGTTGGCGCCATGACTAGGGTGCTTCACCCCTGCTGCTCTGCACTGTTATTTCGATATGGCACGTGGACCCGGATGCTTGATGCCCCACATGTCGGCGGAAGGGACTAGAACATTTATGAAAGTGAGCACTCCACTCTTACGACGGAGGAGTACACGACACAGTGGCCCAGTGAACTGTTACTTGTACTGCAGTACTACTATAGTTTTGCTGTTTCACACGATCCATCGATACAAACCAAATTAAACAGGCAAGGGCCGGATTTTTTCCGCGCGGTAGATGATACTAGCCATACATTTCAAAGGCAATTTTAATGTATGCAAACTGAATAATTAAGTAACAATATGAGATCTAGTAAAACTAAAAACACATATGATTTATTGTGTTAGAGTGTACACTGGTACGCGTCGGTGCTATACACAAGGTTTTTAATCCCTTTCCGTGACAGCATTTGGAATCGTCGCCAAGTGAGTGTGGGCGATAGGGGGGTCCTTCCTACATGACCCAGAAACCGTCGGGGATAGGCCCTCCTGGCATACAGGCTGGGGCAAAATGAGCTCGTGTGCGATCGGGCGAGGCATCGAAACCCAATCGTTTCCGTTTGTATGTACATCTCACACAGTGAATCCCAGAAAAATATTTCCGTTCGTATGTATATCACACACAGTCAATCCAAGGAATACATTTCTGTTAGTATGTACACCCCACACAGTCCATCCAGGGAAAACATTTCCGTTCGTATGTACATCCCACACAGGTTTATGTATAGGATCGTATGTGATAGGTGTAACTATCACACACACTCTGCCTTGGTTAACCGTTTGCTTTTATCAACTACATCACACATGATTTGATGAAGAAAACTGTGTGGCTTTGGGCTATCCATCACAAGCGCATTTACTACTAGAACCGTTTGCAAAGTTCCATGACACATTTAGCAGGTTTAATAGTTTATAATTAATAATTCCAGTATTACGCAAATTGACATTTCATATCGAAGAACTGTTTGCCAATTTCATATCAGGCACATAAATATATTTTAACATTATAGTACGCTAGCTACTTGAAAACATCACAGTAGAACATATAGCTAGTTCAACTTTATAAGAACAATATATTCATTTCCCTAATCGAGATCATCCAGGCTCGTCTTATCCACCTCTGCTTTCAGTTCAATAAGAACCTGTTTTGCACTGGCCAACTGGGAAAGTGCCTCCTTCTTTGCCAACACCATCTTAGCAAAGTATGATTTAAAAAATCTGAGCTCATTCTTCACCTTCTTTGCTAGGCAGATCTTCAAAGACTGTAGCCACTCTTGTTCAACCCACTCCAAGTAGGAACACTTCCGTTCATCCTATAATATTTAAAACTAGATCAGTGACAATTGTAGGGGAAATGGGTTTATAGCAACATAAAAAATCACCAATACTTATTTTGAAAAACTGAAGAAACAGGTTAATTATGACATATCTTCTCAAAAAGATCAATGGCAAATGAATTAATTGCTACTGAGACAACAACCAAATTCTGAAACATCAGAAGCTATAATTAACTACAACAATGCTACAAGTTCTTACTCATGTACTACTATAAATAACAAATTGAACATTTTATGAGGGAGTTAAATATAACTGCAAAAACATAGCGATAGTGTTTGGATGACAGCAAATTGATACTAACAGCTGTGTACATGCACAAATTTAGTAACATAGAACCTATAGCACTAAGGTCGTCCACTATGTATGCCAAAACCTGTGTAAAGACAACTGTTGTTGCATCTCGCACCCGTTCCCTGCACTGGCGAGCCGATGCAGCAAAAAAAATCAGTGACCCGGACTCCGGAGAAAGTTGCTCCGATTCCCAGTTCCTACGTGCCATAAAGATTTAGTGTTTTACTGCTTGGCTGCTCGGATGTGTGGACCAAAGTTGGCTGCACAAACTGCTGAAGCAGTGCCAAATAATTTTCTAATGGCACCACTGATGAGATGGCAACTTTTTTAGATACTAGGTACAAACTGTGACACTGTCTTAGGATGGGTTTGGTTGAAGGTGTGGTATGAATGGGTTTGGACCGTGACAGTGTCTGAATCACATCTAACAAATGATTTGTAACAACGAAAGAGGGTCTAACCTTCTCTACACATTCCAGAAACATCCTCCCACTGTGCACAGATTGAAACGCAACTAGCTTCACACATGGAGATTGATGGCGACAACGAGCAGACAGATCTTCAGCAACCCCGCTCCATTCGTTGCAACTGATGGTCCTAGGGAGCTACAAGAGGAAGAAATGACTCAAATCGACTGCCGGGTTAAAATCCTTAATTCCAAGTCATAGCTCGAGAGAGAGAAGAGAGGCATACCCGGGTGGTGAAGGAGTCGTCATCGGAGGAGGAACCGCTGGAGATGTCACTGAAGAAGACCATGGCGAGCCCGGCGGTAGGATGCGAGACGGCAAGAGCGAGGAAGCAAGTGAGGAAGCGACTATAGCTTAGGAAGGAAGGAAGGACGAAACAGGGGAAATGTGACTTGTGGTCGGGGAGAAAAGGGGGTGTGGAAGGGGGAAGGGGGGGGGGGTAAATATTTTGGCGGCAGGCCAAAAATTTCAAAATGTGGAGGGGAACTTGGCGCGCGGTGCCGCGGGACACCATTCACTTTGAACGATTGTGTGCATCGCAAACGATTCTTCTGCTTTATGTGCATGGGAAGAGTTTGATAATTCAAAATTTGGTGGAAATTTCCCCGGGTACGTCATTGCATAATTTAACATCGCTTGCTTATTTGGGCACACAAAAGAGCGTACATGACACATACCACACATACTGAATCGAGCAATTTTAGTAATTAAACAGAGCCAGTTGACCTAAACATTGCTCTAACAAAAGACCAACATTAAAAACAAAGCCTAAGTATTCATAATTTTAGTAAATCCGCCTCCGTGCCGGCCTATGCATCGCCGGTGTGAGATGAGACGTCGATGACTTGTCCTGGCGAAATGCCACCGTTGGTGGACTCCGCGTCCCCCTGCTGAAGTCGACCGCGTCCTCGTCCTCGTCCTCGGCGCCGTCCTTGGCGCCGCCCTCAAGGTTGTAGTACTCGTAGTAGTGGCTGCACCGGAGCTCGCGTTGGTACTCCACTTCCGATTCCTCGACGGACAGACTCTTCTCTACCTCGACCTTGGTCACGCGCAACTCCTCCTCCCAGCGCTCCTCGATCTCCGCCGCCTCCTGCATCTCCAGCTCCCGCTCAGCGATCTCATGAGGAAGAAGGTGCTCCATGGCCACCGCCGCCTTTTCGTACGTGGGTTGCATGCTGGATTCCGAGGTGGCCTGGAATATCTTGGCGTGTGCGTCCTCGATATTGGCATGGATGGCCTCGACCCGGGCCAGGGCGACATTGGGGGCACAGACGAGAGCTCGAGCGCTCCCGGCGTTTGCAGCTGTCGTCTTGGCTGCTGCAGCTGCCCTGTCGGCTGCCTCAGATGCCCTCTCGGCGAATGCGGCCGCCATCAATGCAGATGCGGCAGCACTCTCAGCTTAGGCGACGGCGCTCTCGGTGCAGGCGGCGGCGCTCGGGGAGGACGCGACCATCATACGGGCCTTCACGAAGCGTTTCCATGGCGTCATCATTTCAAGAAGGGGGTGCGGGAATGGGTGCCGGCACTGGAGTAGACGAGCCGGTGATGCTTAAGGAGGAGACTTAAATAGACCCAGAAAATTTCATCGCAAACGGTTCCTACAAAAAAACTGTGTGATGTTCTGGATATTTTTTATTAGCTGTGAAAGACGAATTTGGAGTAAAGTGGCAACGGATGGTGTTTTAAATGTACGAGAAAATTTGTAGTATTAATACATGTGTCATGTCAAATTTTGGAAAATTTCAGGGGTCATTTGACCTTTTAAGACATTTAAGTGATTTTCAAGCCATTTAATGACCGTAATTCAAATTAGAACTACATGTACATGCAACAGCTAACCATAATAGTCTGAAAAGTCATATTTTGTGTACTTGTGTGTGATTTAATTACATGTGCTATAAATTGGAAGGAATTTTCAAACATATTGGTCTCACGGCATGGACACATGCATGGAGTGCCATGGCATTTTAATTCCAAAAAACTAAAAAATGATCAGAAAAACATGAAACCTTGCTTGATGTAATGTCATGCCACCAAGATGATGTGGTAAAATAATTGGCCTGTTTGATTTAAAGTTTGGACACACACCCCTCACAAACCGGAGCAACTCACTAGAAGGCTCGTGGTTCCGAGAGGGAACAATGCATGTTTGATGACGAACGGGAGATAGCTTCCTCTTACGGCCTTCAATTTTTTTCTACGTTTAACATGCACTAATACAACTGTCATGTGAAAATTTGGAAAATTTCGGGGGTCATTTGACCTTTTAAGTCATTTAAGTTATTTTCTAGCCATTTAATGACCGTAACTCAAATTTGAACTACATCTACATGCAACGGCTAACCATAACGGTTTGAAAAATCATATTTGTGTGCTTGTGTCACTACTGCAGGTTGCTGCTAACGCGACACTATGATCAGAGACCCTTTGACGTAACTGTGTGTGATGCAATAATCGCAAACGGTGGTGTAAAAGAACCGTAAAAAAGGTGCAAAACATTTGCGATGCCGGATGCATCAAACACGGTTCTGATTTAATTGCGTGTGCGATGCAGGGCATACAGTTCAGTTCAATGAACTGTTTGCGATGAGGCGGAACAAAAGAAACTGGCAGCTAGATGAAGGCGTGTGCGATATACAACATACGGTTCACTCAGATGAACTGTTTGTGAAGAGGAGGAACAATAGAAACGGGCATCTAGATAAAGGTGTGTGCGATTGAGGGCATGCTTCAGAAGGATTAACTGTTTGCGATTAGGCAAATGTAATGTAAACGGGTCACCAGATCAAAGTGTTCATACCGATGGCATACACTTCACACGGATGAATTGTTTGTGATTAGCCACAACAAACAGAAACAGTTAGATAGATCAACGTGTGTGCGCTAGACGGGCACACACATTCTAATTAAAAGAAGCGTGCACGATGGTAATAATGAGCGCGCACGGTTGTTGGAACAAGACGTGTGCTGACATTGCCTATTGCGGTGCACCCTATGGTGCAAACGCCACGTACGCGGCCGAGAAGGCGTGCCCACGTTACGCCTTCCGGGAATAGTGCCGCACTTATAACCGTCAATAAATTTCGAGCCTGTGTCCCGTCACATTCCAAATTACTACAACGCTATAATTAATTGCAAACCTGTTCTCACCGATCAAAACCTAAACGGTTTCACACTTAGGAGTGTATTAGTACTCGTTTATAAGTACTACTACTCCAAGATGACTGCACATTCCTCCTCAACTCCTCATCCACAAAAACAAACAAGTCATTCATCATTGTTCCCTTGCGTCTGCCATGGCCACCGTGAGTTCTGGGTCAAGAGATTGCCACTAGGGAGATGCGAGCATGGAAGCGGAAGCACGAGAGATGTCCCGCCTTGCAGCGAAATCAGCCGACATGTCCCGCTGCACGGCCGTAGCAGCACAGAGGTCCCGCCAAGACCGCCAAGCAAAGACGAAGGTCCCGTCGCACCGCCGATGCAAAGAAGTTGGTCCGGCAAGGCTATAAACCAGAAGAGATGTCCCGCCGCACCGCAAATGCAGCAGAGATGTCCTCCCGCGCTGAGGCGGCTTGGGAAAATGTCTCGCGGGCACGCGAGGACTCTTACAGGCGCATGCATGCGATCGTCCATAGCCAGATGGATTAGGTCTCCAGCTGGGAAAGGTTGCAGGACGACATGAAAGCCTCTTTTGAACAGGCTACCAGCGTCATCCGGCTACTAAATGAGAGCAATGCGAAGCTCCTCGCCGAGCATGACCTGCTGAGGGTGAAGATCGTCAAAAGTGCGGAGCAGCAGGAGGAGACCACTGCCTTGTTGAAGAGGACCGGCGTCATCGTCGAGAAACTTATGGACGAGAATGCCATGCTGCACATCGAGCGCAGAAGGCTGGTGGAGGAATTCGTAGATGCTCTCAAGCAGCATCTTGAGGACATGAAAGAGCTCATCGCCGCTCGCCATGGAGACTAGTTCCCGCGGCCTGCAGCAACACATCAAGAAAGTAGAGATCAGCGAGCCAGATCGTTGTCTTCCTTCTTCTTTTGCCCTTGTGTATTTCGGGCGTTGCCGCATGTGGATTTTTTTAAATTATGTTCCTAAATATGTACGACAATTATTATCCGCTATCATCGTCCTTATATTCATCATGCTTGCTATAAGTCGCAGCCGGTGCTAAGTCCGTCGGATCTTACATCAAGATCCATGCAAAACTTTCTTTTCAAATTTTCATTTTTCTCTCTTAAATCTCAGTCCAGTGAGACATATAACCACGCCGTAGAACAGGGACTCGGGCGCCATTAATGGAGACATTGGGAGGGAGGTGAGCGGTGGGTAGAGGTCAAAGGTCTCTCCTCCCAATGAGCACACATAGGGGTCTGATCACACACCTCCCGTACTCAAATAGCTACCCCGCACGACACCTCCTAGCCAATAAAAAAAGGGACACGTGGCGACACGTAATTTGTAAGTAGAACGCCCAGATGTTTGAATTTCATTCCCATTTCTTGCATGGGACCTAGAAATTCACCCAAGGATACACATGTGAGTTTTAACCAACTTTGGTGCACTGGAGCATGTGCTTGTAGTTCAAATTTGAATTATGCACATTAAATGCCCAGAAACTCAATTAATGTATAAAAAGGCCAAACGAACCCGGAATAATTCCAAAATTTGGCACGATACTTCTATTTGGTCTAATCTGCCTGTGTAAAAAAATTAAGGCGGGAGAAGGCAGTGTATGTATGTTTTTTCGCACACAGAGGTAACATGTTCCCTCTCGGAGCCTTATTGAGAGAAGCTCCGGTTTGCGAGAAGCTTACACCAAAGATTGTACCAATTTGGCCAAAAAAATTACCGCAGCATGATGGTGCCATGTCATGACACCATGCCAATTTTCATGATTTTCAGTTGTGTTTTGGATTTACAGGAATTAAAAATCCAAGTTTCTCAATCTTTCCGGCCGAGCCACGACACCCAGATGTTTGAATTTCATTCCCATTTCTTGCATGGGACCTAGAAATTCACCCAAGGACACACATGTGATTTTCCAACCAACTTTGGTGCACTTGAGCATGTGCTTGTAGTTCAAATTTTAAATATGCACATTAAATGCCCAGAAAACTTAATTAATGTATAAAAAAGGCCAAATGAACCCGGAATAATTTAAATTTTTAGCACGATACTTCTATTTCGTCTAATCTGCCTGTCTAAAAAAATTAAGGCGGGAGAAGGCAGTGTATGTATGTCATTTCGCACACGGAGGTGACACATTCCCTCTCGAAACCACAAGCCTTCTTGAGGGAAGCTCTGGTTTGCAAGAAGATTATACCAAAGCTTGTCCCAATTCGGCCCAAAAATTTACTGTAGCATGTTGGTGCCATGTCATGACACCATGCTAAGTTTCATGATTTTCAGGCATGTTTTGTATTTACAGGAATTAAAAAACCAAGTTTCTCAATCTTTCCGGTCGAGCCACGATGCCCAGATGTTTGAATTTCACTCCCATTTCTTGCATGGGACCTATAAATTCACCCAAAGACACACATGTGATTTTTCAACAAACTTTGGTGCACTGGAGCATGTGCTTGTAGTTCAAATTTGAATTATGCACATTAAATGCTGAGAAACTCAATTAATGCATAAAAATGCCAAATGAACCCGTAATAATTCCAAATTAAATGCAACACTCATGTACTAGTTGCATGTTCAATGTACGTAAATGTTCTAGCAATTCAAACACCATCCTTTCCCTCCCTGACACCATTTTTTCTTTCAAAACATAATGAAAAAATCAGGTATACCATAAACAGCTTACTAGAAAGAATCGTGTGGGATGCGATATAAAATATCTTGGTGCACTCTCTTGTCGGGCTTACGCGGGAAGCTTCGTCGTCTACAGTCCACCGCCCCCGCTTGAACCACACTTGCGCACCAGTTTCTCGCGGCACCGAGCGAATATATTTTGCCACCGCGGAAACATCTACCTCCCCGCCCCTCCCTCCCACCAAAAGCCACATTTCCACTGTTCCTCCTTGCTTTCCAAGTTCAAACCTTCACTGCTGCTTACTGGCAGCTCAGCCTCCTCGCCTGCGACCCTTCGTCTTGCAGCGCCGCCTCCTCGTCGGCTACCCTTCTTCTTGCAGCGCCACCTCAGTGCCGGCGACCCCTTCTTCTTGTAGCGCCGCCTCCTCGCCGGCGACCCTTCTTCTTGCAGCGCCGCCTCCTCGCCGCCCCTTCTTCTTGCTGTGCGGCCTCGTCGATATGGTCAGTAATCCACACCCCACCCACACCATCCTCCTCCTTTCCCGTCCCACATGCCCCGATCGACGGTGCTACACCTTCCGCCGAAATCACTGTCCCCCACCTCCAATTAAGCGCCACCCACAGCCATTTTGCACGCAGTATAACATGGAGCTCAGTAGCACGCGGCCGCACGCACGCACGAGGTCGCTATGGCTTCCATGTGTGCTGACCGCCAGATCTTGGAGGAGCACCTCATCTTCTAGGCCACCATCGACACCGCCACGCAGTTCTCTACTTTAAAATATAGTTCGTGCTGTTTTCTCGAGGCCACCGCTAGTGCCTTCTAGTGATTTGTCCTCTGTAATGTTAATATGCAATCTGATGTTCAGTTAACAGTTTGGTCCTCTGAAATGTAATGTTCAGTTAACACTTTGGTCCAACAATTGCTACATTTCGTAGTACTGTTCTCAAGCATTCTTTGTTTTGTTACCTGTCTTATCTTCTAGTACATGTTTCTATTCTGCAATGTCGTGCTTAGTTAACTATTTTGGTTCATTTGGTCTGTTGTCCATTTAACTGTTTGGTTCAGTTATGCAATTCGATTTTCATTTGCCGTGGGTACAATTTTGTATTGTTATGCATGTGAAATAAATCGAATTTGGTTGTACTCAATGCATATTCTACAGATAGTATGGCAACTCTCAGTTAACCTGATCAAGATCTTCCTTATGTGTGTTGCAGGGAAACAATGGGAGACACTGTGGTTTACCATCGAGGTTTGTTCAAGCATGGTCCTTTGGCTAATAGCACATTATTGTGCAGTTGCAGGAATCATTCTAATATTTCGGTTTCTTACAATTTGGCCTTGCACATGTAGGTCCTGCTATCAGAGGCTTAGACCCACTGTTCGACCCATTTTGCATATGGGGAAATGAGATGTCCATGAATATCAGTCAAGTCAAGAAACTCAGAAAGATTGTTAGGATGAAGAAACTTGCGACGAATAATAACAAGATCTTTGTTTGCACAATGAAGAAGACATCAGTCAACTATAGGATGGTACTAACTCTTTTACCTTGTTTTTACCCCTTGCACCATTTCAAAATTTAAAACAGTGATTTATGCATATCTTTGTTTTCTGTACTTTTCAAAGCAGTTCACTGATGATTACCTCTCAAACCACCTGCATGGTCAAGAGGCGAGGAAGGTATTCATTCAACACCCACGGTACAATATTGAAGTCTTGCTGAAGAGGATGAAGGTTGGGCGGGCAATTATCCATAGCCACTGGCCTAAATTGCAAGGACATTCAACATCACTGAAGGCTCAATATTAGCTTTCCGCTTTTGCAGTTTCCTAGATGAGATTCAACTGTCTATTTACCGTGTATGATGCTACTTTCCAAAGGTTTTTGATGTCGCGTGTGAAACTTGGTGCTGTTGTGTAATGGCGTAACTGAGTGCCGAAGCTATCTGATGTAATTCGATTATGAAATCCTGGTTGCTGATACGGATATGAAATATCTGCTGTGTTTTATAAGAAATATCAATTTTGTTAGTACATGGATTAGCAATAATAGGCGAATTACCCTGCTTATTGGGGTTTTCTATTGCAGACGGTTACTCAGACAGAACCGTGGGCGATGACCTCAAACAACCCGCACGGTTTCTAGAAAGTAGGCGTGGTCGATCAACTAACAATCACACAGGGCTTCCGGCAGAGAACCGTATGCGTTAGGCTACCTTGCACAAATGTTTCCACACAAAAAACTGTGTGTGATATACATACGAACAGAAATGATTTTCTAGGATACACCGTGTGGGATGTACATATGAACGGAAACAGTTGGGTTCGGATGCCCCGCCAGATCGCACACAAGCTGATTTTGCCCCAGCCTGTGAGCCAGGAGGGCCTATCCCCGGCGGTTTCTGGGTCGTGTGGGAAGGACCCCCCATCGCCCACTGATACGTCTCCAACGTATCTATAATTTTTGATTGTTCCATGCTATTTTATTATCTGTTTTGGATGTTTATGGGCTTTATTAAACACTTATATATTATTTTTGGGACTAACCTATTAACCCAGAGCCCAGTGCCAGTTCCTGTTTTTTCTCTTGTTTCAGTGTTTCGCAGAAAAGGAATATCAAACGGAGTCCAAACGGAATGAAACCTTCGGGAATGTTATTTTTGGAACGGAAGCAATCTAGAGGACTTGGAGTGCACGTCAGGTAATCAACGAGGAAGGCACGAGGCAGGGGGGCGCGCCCTCCACCCTCGTGGGCCCCTCGTGGCTCCCTTGACGTATTTCTTCCTCCTATATATACCAATATACCCTAAAACCTTTGGGGAACAGAAGAGACCGGGAGTTCCGCCGCCGCAAGCCTCTGTAGCCACCAAAAACCAATCGGGACCCTGTTCCGGTACCCTGCCGGAGGGGGGTACCCTCACCGGTGGCCATCTTCATCATCCCGGCGCTTTCCATGACGAGGAGGGAGTAGTTCACCCTCGGGGCTGAGGGTATGTACCAGTAGCTATGTGTTTGATCTCTCTCTCTGTCTCGTGTTCTTGAGGTGGTACTATCTTGATGTATCGCAAGCTTTGCTATTATAGTTGGATCTTATGATGTTTCTCCCCCTCTACTCTCTTGTAATGGATTCAGTTTTCCCTTTGAAGTTATCTTATCGGATTGAGTATTTAAGGATTTGAGTACACTTGATGCATGTCTTGCATGTGCTTATCTGTGGTGACAATGGGATATTCACGTGATCCACTTGATGTATGTTTTGGTGATCAACTTGTGAGTTCCGTGACCTTGTGAACTTATGCATAGGGGTTGGCACACGTTTCGTCTTGACTCTCCGGTAGAAACTTTGGGGCACTCTTTGAAGTACTTTGTGTTGGTTTGAATAGATGAATCTGAGATTGTGTGATGCATATCGTATAATCATACCCACGGATACTTGAGATGACATTGGAGTATCTAGGTGACATTAGGGTTTTGGTTGATATGTGTCTTAAGGTGTTATTCTAGTACGAACTCTTGAATATATCGATCTGAAAGAATAACTTTGTGGTGGTTTCGTACCCTATAATAATCTCTTTGTTTGTTCTCTGCTATTAGTGACTTTGGGGTGACTCTTTGTTGCATGTTGAGGGATAGTTATATGATCCAATTCTGCTATTATTGTTGAGAGAACTTGCACTAGTGAAAGTATGAACCTTAGGCCTTGTTTCCTAGCATTGCAATACCGTTTGTGATCAATTTTATCATTAGTTACCTTGCTGTTTTTATATTTTCAGATTACAAAAACCTATATCTGCCATCCATATTGCACTTGTATCACCATCTCTTCGCCGAACTAGTGCACCTATACAATTTACAATTGTATTGGGTGTGTTGGGGACACAAGAGACTCTTTGTTATTTGGTTGCAGGGTTGCTTGAGAGAGACCATCTTCATCCTACGCCTCCCACGGATTGATAAACCTTAGGTCATCCACTTGAGGGAAATTTGTTACTGTCCTTCAAACCTTTGCACTTGGAGGCCCAACAACGTCTACAAGAAGAAGGTTGTGTAGTAGACATCAAGCTCTTTTCTGGCACCGTTGCCGGGGAGGTGAGTGCTTGAAGGTATATCTTTAGCTCTTGCAATCGAATCTTTTTGTTTCTTGTTTTAGCACTAGTTTAGTTTATAAAAGAAAACTACAAAAAAATGGAATTGAGTGTCTCATACGCTTCATCTTTTTAATATCTTTCGTGAGTATGATGTAAAAGAAAATTGTGCCAAACTGTTAGAAGAAGAATGCATTAAAATGTTTGGCACTAAATCTTTGAATGATGAGCATGCTTGCAATGTTGTTAGTATGAACTCCTTGAATATCCATAGTACTAATGATGATTGCACTAGCTATGATGAAAATGTCTCCTACAAACATGTTAATTTTTGTGGAGTGCATTGGGTTTGCAAGTACACACCAAATAGGGAAGATAGATATTGCAAGAGGCATAAGCATTTAGAAACTAAATGGTTGCAAGAAAGGCTAAATGTTAGTGCTGAAAATTTAAAATATCTTAGCCGTACTTGTGAACTTTGCAATGAACATGGCCATCAAAATATCAAATGCAAATTGTTTCATGATCGAATCGTGTCCAAAGATTGTGATGACTTGATTTCCCTTGCACATTATAATGAACTTAGTTTGCTTGTGGGTTATGAAGAATTGAAACGTCAAACTAAGTTTATTCCAGAATATAACCTTGAGAAATTCCTCGATATTGATCCAGAAGAAATTTATATGTATTGTGCGGTGAATTGCATTGAAAATCCTTATATTGCTAATTACATAAAGAAAATAAAAGAAATAGAGGATGAAGAGAATACTAACGAAAGGGAAGAGACTTCCCAATACTCTCGTATTATTTCTTATGATGAATCAGGTAACGAGGAGGAGCCTTCTATTCAACCAATCTCATTAATAAGGAGCTCCAAAAAGAGGATTGAACCCACACATGATGTGGTGAAGAAGAAGAAAAGAAAAGGAAGAGAGGTAAAAGATATCTCTCCCAAATAATGTTGCTCCTATTATTGTTGTGCCTCATGAAAATGAATCAAAAATAATTGTGGAAGATGATGCACTTGATGATGATCACGTTATGCCTATTGCTTGTTGTGATGATTATGATTGGGAAGATAATGATACTTCTTATGATCTTGAAAATCTTTTGGCACTTGCTTGGAAGAATATGATAATTGCTATACTATTGGTGCTATCCATACTATTAATGATGAGAGTGATTATGCTTATGATATGAAAAGGCCCAAGCTTGGGGAAGCTATGTTTGATGAGAATGACATATTTGAGAATATATTTGTTGCAATTAATGTTTGTCCCAAGCTTGGGGATGCTACGTTTAATGAAGATGATATTTTTAGTCTCCCAAGTTTTGATATTTAAATGTATAGTGATGATAGCATGCCTCCTACTTATGATGATTATATTGATGAAAGTGGGTTTGGAAGAGTGTCAACTTTAGGAAGTAACGATCCCACTATTTTGGAGGATGTTGAATCTTATTATGATAATTATGAAAGTGGATTTGGAGAGGTCATGACTTTATTTAGTAATGAGTCCACTATCTTGGAAGAGGTTTCAATCGATTATGATGAGAACAAAGTTCCTACTTATGATGATTATTGTGATGAAACTTATGCTATAAAAAGTAGTGATGATTATATTTATAAAACTTGTCATGATTATGATTACCCTTTTTCTGAACATTACTCTTTTAATGTGGAAACAATTTATAGTATTCAATTCTCTTATGATACTCCCACTACTCCGAATGAGAAGAATTTTGCTTATGTGGAGAGTAGTAAAATTTCTATGCAAGTATATCATGAAAAGAATGATTTAGGTGCTGGTTATATTGTTCAATTCATTCATGATGCTACTGAAAGTTATTATGAGGGAGGAATGTATGCTTGTAGGAATTGCAATAATATCAAGTTTCCTCCCTATGTGCTTAAAGTTTTGAAGTTATGCTTGTTTTACCTTCCTATGCAAGTTGATTCTTGTTCCCATAAGTTATTTGTTCACAAAATACCTATGCATAGGAAGTGGGTTAGACTTAAATGTCCTAGTCATATTCTTCATGATGCTCTCTTTATGTTTCAATTCTTATCTTTTATGTGAGCATCATTGAAATCATCATGCCTAGCTAGGGGCGTTAAACGTTAGCGCTTGTTGGGAGGCAACACAATTTTATTTTAGTTTCTTGCTTTTTGGTTCTGTTTAGGAATAAATAATACATCTAGCTTCTGTTTAGATGTGGTTTTGTGATTTAATTAGTGTTTGTGCCAAGTAGAACCTTTGGAAAGACTTGGGTGAAGTCTTTATGATCATGCTGTAAAAAACAGAAACTTTAGCGCTCACGAGATTTGCTTCAACTTTTTACTGGAGAGTGATATTTAGTTGATTCATTTTGCAGATGATTACTAGACAAATTACTCAGTTCCACCAATTTATTTTAGAATTTTTTGAGTTCTAGAAGTTTCCGTTAGGTACAGATTACTACAGACTGTTCTGTTTTGACAGATTCTGTTTTTCGTGTGTTGTTTGCTTATTTTGATGACTCTATGGCTAGTAAAATAGTTTATAAACCATAGATAAGTTGGAATACAGTAGGTTTAACACCAATATAAATAAATAATGATTTCATTACAGTACCATGAAGTGGTGTTTTGTTTTCTTTCGCTAACGGAGCTTACGAGTTTTCTGTTAAGTTTTGTGTTGTGAAGTTTTCAAGTTTGGGGTAAAGATTCGATGGACTATGGAATAAGGAGTGGCAAGAGCCTAAGATTGGGGATTCCCAAGGCACACCAAGGTAATATTCAAGGATAACCAAGAGCCTAAGCTTGGGGATGCCCCGGAAGGCATCCCTTCTTTCGTCTTTGTTCATCGGTAACTTTACTTGGAGCTATATTTTTATTCACCACATGATATGTGTTTTGCTTGGAGCGTCATTTTATTTTCTTTAGCTTTGCTTTCTGTTTGAATAAAGTACCAAGATCTGAAATCCTTAATTGTTAGAGAGTCTTCACATAGTTGCATAATTATT
Organism: Aegilops bicornis; assembly: GCA_021605145.1. NCBI lineage: Eukaryota > Viridiplantae > Streptophyta > Magnoliopsida > Poales > Poaceae > Aegilops > Aegilops bicornis. Next base: position 290,443,810 of record CM038669.1, read on the forward strand.
CAACTACTCATTGATCTTCACTTATATCTTTCGGGGTAGTCTGTCATTTGCTCTAGTGCTTCACTTATATCTTTTAGAGCACAATGGTGGTTTTATTTTGAAGTAATAGATGAACTCTCATGCTTCACTTATATTATTTTGAGTGTCTTAAACAGCATGGTAATTTTCTTAAATTGGGAAATTAATCCTAATATGTTTGGTATTCAAGACTAGTAAAAACTTTCTTATGAGTGTGCTGAATACTAAGAGAAGTTTGATGCTTGATGATTGTTCTGAGATATTGAGGTAGTGATATTAAAGTTGTGCTAGTTGAGTAGTTGTGAAATTGAGAAATACTTTTGTTGAAGTTTGCAAGTCCCGTAGCATGCACATATGGTAAACGTTATGTAACAAATTTGTAACATGAGGTGTTCTTTGATTGTCATCCTTATGAGTGGCGGGCGGGGACGAGCGATGGTCTTCTCCTACCAATCTATCCCCCTAGGAGCATGCGCGTAGTGCTTGGTTTTTGATGACTTGTAGATTTTTGCAATAAGTATGTGAGTTCTTTATGACCAATGTTGAGTCCATGGATTATACGCACTCTCACCTTTCCATCATTGCTAGCCTCTTCGGTACCGGGTATTGCCCTTTCTCACATTGAGAGTTGGCGCAAACTTCGCCGGTGCATCCAAACCCCGTGATATGATACGCTCTTTCACACATAAACCTCCTTATATCTTCCTCAAAACAGCCACCATACCTACCTATTATGGCGTTTCCATAGCCATTCCGAGATATATTGCCATGCAACTTTCCACCGTTCTGTTTATCATGACACGTCCATCATTGTCATATTGCTTTGCATAATCATGTAGTTGACATAGTATTTGTGGCAAAGCCACCGTTCATAATTTTCATACATGTCACTCTTGATTCATCGCTATCCCGGTACACCGCCGGAGGCATTCATATAGAGTCATACTTTGTTCTAGTATCGAGTTGTAATCATTGAGTTGTAAATAAATAGAAGTGTGATGATCATAATTTTCTAGAGCATTGTCCCAAGTGAGGATTAAAAAAAAGGGAGAGAAAGGCCATAAAAAAAAGAGAAGGCCCAAAAAAATGAGAGAAAAGAGAGAAGGGACAATGTTACTATCCTTTTACCACACTTGTGCTTCAAAGTAGCACCATAATCTTCATGATAGAGATTCTCTTGTTTTATCACTTTCATATACTAGTGGGAACTTTTCATTATAGAACTTGGCTTGTATATTCCAACAATGGGCTTCCTCAAATGCCCTAGGTCTTCGTGAGCAAGCAAGTTGGATGCACACCCACTTAGTTTCTTTTGTTGAGCTTTCATACATTTATAGCTCTAGTGCATCCGTTGCATGGCAATCCCTACTTCTTGCATTAACATCAATCGATGGGAATGTCCATAGCTCATTGATTAGCCGCATTGATGTGAGACTTTCTCCCTTTTGTCTTCTCCACATAACCCCCATCATTATATTCTATTCCATCCATAATGCTATATCCATGGCTCACGCTCATGTAATGCGTGAAGGTTGAAAAAGTTTGAGATTACTAAAGTATGAAACAATTGCTTGGCTTGTCATCGGGGTTGTGCATGATGAGAAGATTCTTGTGTGACGAAAATGGAGCATGACCAAACTATATGATTTTGTAGGGATGAACTTTCTTTGGCCATGTTATTTTGAGAAGACATAATTGCTTTGTTAGTATGCTTGAAGTATTACTATTTTTATGTCAATATTAAACTTTTGTCTTGAATCTTATGGATCTGAATATTCTTCCCACAATAAAGAAGATTACATTGATAAATATGTTAGGTAGCATTCCACATCAAAAATTCTTTTTTTATCATTTACCTACTCGAGGACGAGCAGGAATTAAGCTTGGGGATGCTGATACTTCTCCAACGTATCTATAATTTTTGATTGTTCCATGCTATTATATTATCTGTTTTGGATGTTTATGGGATTTATAAACACTTTTATATTATTTTTGGGACTAACCTCTTAACCTGCAGCCAGTGCAGTTCCTTTTTTCCCTTGTTTCAGTGTTTCGCAGAAAAGGAATATCAAACGGAGTCCAAACGGAATGAAACCTTCAGGAAAGTTATTTTTGGAACGGAAGCAATCCAAGGGACTTGGAGTGCTCTTTAGGGAATCAACGAGGAAGGCACGAGGCAGGGGGGAGCGCCCACCCCCCTGGGCGCGCCCTCCACCCTTGTGGGCCCCTCGTGGCTCCACTGCTGTATTTCTTCCTCCTATATATACCAATATACCCTAAAACCTACGGGGAACAGAAGAGATCGGGAGTTCCGCTGCCGCAAGCCTCTGTAGCCACCAAAAACCAATCGGGACCCTGTTCCGGCACCCTGCCGGATGGGGGAACCCTCACCGGTGGCCATCTTCATCATCCCGGCGCTCTCCATGACGAGGTGGGAGTAGTTCACCCTCGGGGCTGAGGGTATGTACCGGTAGCTATTTGTTTGATCTCTCTCTCTCTCTCTCTCTCGTGTTCTTGAGGTGGTACGATCTTGACGTATCGCGAGCTTTGCTATTATAGTTGGATCTTATGATGTTTCTCCCCCTCTACTCTCTTGTAATGGATTGAGGTTTCCCTTTGAAGTTATCTATTCGGATTGAGTCTTTAAGGATTTGAGAACACTTGATGTATGTCTTGCATGTGCTTATCTGTGGTGACAATGGGATATTCACTTGATCCACTTGATGAATGTTTTGGTGATCAACTTGCGAGTTCCGTGACCTTGTGAACTTATACATAGGGGTTGGCACACGTTTTCGTCTTGACTCTCCGGTAGAAACTTTGGGGCACTCTTTGAAGTACTTTGTGTTGGTTTGAATAGATGAATCTAAGATTTTGTGATGCATATCGTATAATCATACCCACGGATACTTGAGGTGACATTGGAGTATCTAGGTGACATTAGGGTTTTGGTTGATATGTGTCTTAAGGTGTTATTCTAGTATGAACTCTTGAATAGATCGATCTGAAAGAATAACTTTGAGGTGGTTTCGTACCCTACAATAATCTCTTCGTTTGTTCTTCGCTATTAGTGACTTTGGGGTGACTCTTTGTTGCTGTTGAGGGATAGTTATATGATCCAATTATTCTATTATTGTTGAGAGAACTTGCACTATTGAAAGTATGAACCTTAGGCCTTGTTTCCTAGCATTGCAGTACTATTTGTGCTCACTTTTATCATTAGTTACCGTGCTGTTTTTATATTTTCAGATTACAAAAACCTATATCTACCATCCATATTGTACTTGTATCACCATCTCTTCGCCGAACTAGTGCACCTATACAATTTACCATTGTATTGGGTGTGTTGGGGACACAAGAGACTCTTTGTTATTTGGTTGCAGGGTTGCTTGAGAGAGACCATCTTCATCCTACGCCTCCCACAGATTGATAAACCTTAGGTCATCCACTTGAGGGAAATTTGCTACTGTCCTACAAATCTCTGCACTTGGAGGCCCAACAACGTCTACAAGAAGAAGGTTGTGTAGTAGACATCACCCACACTCACTTGGCAACGGTTCCAAATGCCGTCTCGAAAAGAGGTTAAAAACCGTCTGTATAGCACGTCGCTGTACCAGTGTGTGCGAGTTTATTTCATGTGCAGTAAATTAGAATGAATTTTCAAACATATTAGTCTCACGGCATGGACACATGCATGGAGTGCCATGGCATTTGAATTAAAAAATAAAAAATGATAAAAAAAACATGAAACCTTGCTTGATGTAATGTCATGCCAGCAAGATGATGTGGTAAAAAAATTGGCCTGCTTGACGAAAGTTTGGACACACACCCCTCACAAACCGGAGCAACTCACTAGAAGGCTCGTGGTTCCGAAAGTGAACAATGCATGTTTGATGACGAACGGGAGATAGCTTCCTCTTCCAGCCTTCAAATTTTTTCTACGTTTAACGTGCACTAATACAACTGTCATGTGAAATTTTGGAAAATTTCAGGGGTCATTTGACCTTTTAAAGACATTTAAGTGATATTCAGCCATTTAATGACCGTAATTCAAATTTGAACTACATCTACATGCAACGGCTAACTATAACGATTTGAAAAATCATATTTGTGTGCTTGTGTGCGAGTTAATTCCATGTGCAGTAAATTAGAATGAATTTTCAAACATATTTGTCTCACGGCATGGACACATCCATGGAGTGCCATGGCATTTTAATTCCAAAAAATTAAAAAATGATCAGAAAAACATGAAACCTTGCTTGATGTAATGTCATGCCACCAAGATGATGTGGTAAAAAAATTGGCTTGTTTGACGAATGTTTGGACACACACCCCTCACAAACCGGAGCAACTCCCTAGAAGGCTCGTGGTTCCAAGAGGGAACAATGCATGTTTGATGACGAACGAGAGATAGCTTCCTCTTACGACCTTGATTTTTTCCTACGTTTAACATGCACTAATACAACTGTCATGTGAAAATTTGGAAAATTTCAGGGGTCATTTGACCTTTTAAAGACATTTAAGTGATTTTCTAACCATTTAATGACCGTAATTCAAATTTGAACTACATCTACATGCAACGGCTAACCATAACGGTTTAAAAAATTATATTTGTGTGCTTGTGTGCGAGTTAATTCCATGTGCAGTAAATTAGAATGAATTTTCAAACATATTGGTCTCACGGCATGGACACATGTCTGGAGTGCCATGGTAATTCCATTTTTTTTAAGAATGATCAGGAAAATACGAAAGCTTGCTTGATGTAATGTCATGCCACCAAGATGACGTGGTAAAAAAATTGGCCTGTTTGATGAAAGTTTGGACATACACCCCTCACAAACTGGAGCAACTCACTAGAAGGCTCGTGGTTCCGAGAGGGAACAATGCATGTTTGATGACGAACAGGAGATAGCTTCCTCTTACGACCTTCAAATTTTTTGTACGTTTAACATGCACTAATACAACTGTCATGTGAAAAATTGGATAATTTCAGGGGTTATTTGACCTTTTAAAGACATTTAAGTGATTTTCTAGCCATTTAATGACCGTAACTCAAATTTGAACTACATCTACATGCAAGGGCTAACCATAACAGTTCTAAAAATCATATTTGTGCGCTTGTGTACGAGTTAATTCCATGCACAATAAATTAGAATGAATTTTCAAACATATTGGTCTCACGACATGGACATGCATGGAGTGCCATGGCATTTTAATTCGAAAAAATTAAAAAATGATCAGAAAAATATGAAACCTTGCTTGATGTAATGTCATGCCACCAAGATGACGTGGTAAAAAATTGGCCTATTTGACGAAAGTTTGGACACACACCCCTCACAAACCGAAGAACTCACTAGAAGGCTCGTGGTTCCAAGAGGGAACAATGCATGTTTGATGACGAACGGGAGATAGCTTCCTCTTACAGCCTTCAAATGTTTTCTACGTTTAACATGCACTACTACAACTATCATGTGAAAATTTAAAAAATTCTAGGGGTCATTTGACCTTTTAAAGACATTTAAGTGATTTTCTAGCCATTTAATGACTGTAATTCAAATTTGAACTACATCTACATGCAACGGCTAACCATAACGGTTTGAAAATCATATTTTTGTATACATGTTTGCGAGTTCAAAAATCATCAGATGATGTAAATATCTAGTGTTCAAAAAAGGAAATGTAAAGATCTGGCAAGACAACCGCCCCCCACACGATTGGCACTCTATTTCGTGGCTCGAGGTTTCGAGGTGAGTGGCGGGGGTCATTAATTAAACTCGGATCTATAGTGGAAACCATGAGCTATTAGGTTCACACAAAGATTTTGCTGCGTGAATCGTGTGTAATTCAAACTACAGTACTCGTAAATTCAGGCGACCGGCGTGTGTACTATTCCTGTCGATCTATACCCCGACCGCCAATAAATACTACCTTGCTCACATCGTCCCGCCTGCATTCTCATCAACACCCTTCCCTCGTTCGCCCCCTCTCTCTCTCTCTCAAATCTCTGCCATGGCGGCTCCGGTCTGCCCACGCGCTGACGAGGACTCGCCACCCCCCGAGGACGCTATAACACCCCAAAAATTTAACCACGTTTTGGATTATTAAAATTTTGCCAGGGGTTTAAAAAAATACTGCTTTCTGGATTTCCTTTTGATTTCAGAACCCCTCTTCTTTAATATTGAGGAGTTTTAGCCCCAAGTGGAAACTTTCCAAAAATATTATTGGACTTGTATGCTCACTCAATAAGACAATCCTTGATCAGTGGTTTTATTTGCATAATTGTTTTTCCTCAGCTTTATGCTTTTAAAATGATTTTTCATAAGAGTTGGAGCATCTGTTTCACTGCAACCATTTGATAAATACATCTAAAATTTTCACCAAAATTTGGGGATGTCATGTGATGTTTTTAAATCACTTGTATGAAAATATATCTTCTGTTCATTGGAGATTTTGAGCTCTACACCAAGTTCTCAAATCTGGTCCAGTGGGCAATTTTGCACTAACAAGTTTCTTTGTTTGACAAACTAACCTGACCACCACCACCTACACCTAAGGAGACACTGATCTGGAGGTTTTGGCCACTCCAAGAACTGCCTAGATACCTTTAGCATTTTGCCAAACACCTTGTGTGCATGGCCAGTTTTGGCATGGTTTTTAGTTAGCATTGCAAGCTTGGTCTCCTGGCCTAACCCCCTTGTCCATTAACTTCCTTGCAAACTCTAGCCTAGTCCTGTTAATTGCCAGCCTCACTCGAGCACTCTAGAACACCCTGGCATTCTGTCGAGCATGTCGCGTGCGTGCTCTGGGCGCGCCCAGAGCGCACGTTTTGCACGCGCGCGCGCAACCGAGCCGCCGCGTTCACCACCCCGCGCCCCTGGTCTTGGCTCGCCTGCAGAGCCGCGCCCCACCCTCGACCACTCGCCAGAACGCGCCAAGCTGCCCTGGTGCCCTACAACGCCGCCGTAAGAGCCCCTTGGCGGCACGCAGGCGTCCGCAGTGCACCTCTGCCACGGACGGCACCGCCCGAGCCACAACTCCTCGCCATCTGGCCTCGTGAGCAGGCCGCCCTTATCTCCGAGCCGTCCGCTAGCGCCGACCCTGCTCCGGTGTCACGCCCAATATGCGACCCTATCCAAAAGGAACTCGACGGTCCCACTAAGGGTAGACCCGCATATTGAAACACTTTTGCAAGGTGGATATCATTACATCAACATTACATAATACATAGGGATACATACATAAGGCACAAATGCCACAAGAATCCATCAACATTATATACAAGATCAACATCCGACTACGGATGAAACATAAACAGAAACTCAAGCAATATCCACCCTGCTAGCCCAGGCTGCCGACCTGGAACCTATCCTCGATCAAGAAGCGAAGAAGAACTCCAAAACAAACAACATCGCTCTCAAGGCCATGATCATCGCAAAACCTGTACCGCAATCGGTGGTGTAGTAATCTGTGAGCCACGAGGACTCAAAGCAATCCCATTACCATGGGTATCAAGACTAGCAAAGCTTAATGGGAAAGGAAGGGATAAAGTGGTGAGGTTGCAAAGGTGACTAAGCATGTATGGTGGCTAACATACGCAAATGAGAGCGAGAAGAGAAACAAAGGAACGGTCGTCAACTAGTAATGATCAAGAAGTGATCCTGAACTCCTACTTACGCCGACATAACCCGAAACCGTGTTCTCCTCTCGATCAACCCGAAAAGAGACACTCACGGTTACGCACACGGTTGGTGTATTTTAGAAGAGTTTACTTCAAGTTTACTACAACCGGATATTAACAAATTCCCATACGCCACATAACCATGCACGGCTCTCGAAAGTTTATACCCTGCAGGGGTGTCCCAACTTAGCCCATGACAAGCTCTCGCGATCAACGAAGGATATTCCATCTCCCCGGAAAGACCCGATCAGTCTCGGAATCCCGGCTACAAGACATTTTGACAGCAATAAAACAAGACCAGCAAGACCTCCCGGCGTGCCGACACCCTGATAGTAGCCGCGCGTATCTCGTCCTCGTGCCACGACCGGATGAGCAGTCCGTACAACTAAAACCAGCCCTCAAGTTTCCCGAGGTGGCACTGCAAAGGGCTCTAGTTTGGACCAACACTTAGACAAGCATTGGCCCGGGGGGGCTAAAATAAAGATGACCCTTGGGATGCGCGACTCCCAAGGGAAAAAGGTAATAGGTCAGGCAAATTGTAAAACCAATATTGGGCCTTGCTGGAGAAGTCTTATTCAAAGCGAACTGTCAAGGGGGTCCCATAAATCACCCGACCGCGTTAGGGACGCAAAATCCGGGAACATAATACCGATATGACGGAAACTAGGGCGGCAAGAGTGGAACAAAACACCAGGCATAAGGCCGAGCCTTCCACCCTTTACCAAGTATATAGATGCATTATATTAAATAAGATATATTGTGATATCCCAACAAGTAAACATGTTCCAACAAGGAACAACATCTCCATGTTCCAACAAGGAACGAACTTCATCTTCACCTGCAACTAACAACGCTATAAGAGGGGCTGAGCAAAGCGGTAACATAGCCAAACAACGGTTTGCTAGGAAGGGTGACAAAGGTTAGAGGCTGACATGGCAAATTGGGAGGCTTGAGGAACAAGTGATAGGTAGCGCATCATAGCGATAGAACGAAACAACTAGCATAGCAATGATAGTAGTGAGATCCAGGGTAGCGGTCATCTTGCCTGATATCCCGCAAGGAAGAAGAACGAGTCCATGAAGAAGATGGATCCACGAAGACGAACCAAGCGTAGACGAACGAATCCTCACGATTGCAACGAAACGGGAACTAACAAGAAGAAGCACACAACATAGTAAACACACCACACATGAACAAGACATGATGCTCAACCAAGCATGATGCATGACAAAGCTACATGAAGCTACTCATGACAAGAGATGATGCAAACAAGAGCAACACATCAAAGCAAGTTTAAATGAGGCCGGAAACAACATAGAACAATTCCGGTAAGTCCTCATATGCAAATTTCGAAATTGGTCCAGATCTGAATAAACCTTAAGTTCAAGTTGTTAAACATCAATTTAAAATGCACCAAGATGATCTACACGAAATTCTAGTCAAATTACATATAAAGTTCATTAGATTCGGAGCTACGGCCTAGAAGATATGAGCAAAACAAGTTAAACATGGCATTGATGCAAAATGCATACAAACATCAAGCAAACACCTCAAAACAAGGATGCAACATGATAATACGAAGCTACATGCAAAATCAAGCAAGTTTCATATAGAGCACACTCAAAACGGAGCAACGGTTCAACACATACACATGAAACAAGTTTAAAGGACAAGCTGACCAAAACAGCAACTAGTCATATTGCAAGCATCAAAACAACATGCTACAGGACCTCAACATGAAAACTAAAGGCATGGGCATGATGTACAGGTAAAGCATGACAAAACATGAACACTGAGCTATCTCCAGAAATCAATAGAACATGCTCAAACACACATGGCAAGATTGCAAATAATAACAGTTTCAGACTTATCAGGAAATAACATCAGGTTGCAATGTTTAGAGCTATCAAACAACATGCTACAGGAACTTATAAAGTCAAACTAGAGCATGGCATGAATCTACTCAAAGCATATAACAAAAGTCCCTTAGTGACCATAAGCCAAAAGGGATCATAAAATACAGTTGCAAGCATGTGAATATAGCAAAAACATAAACAGATTCAGACAGTGCAAAACTGGAGCATGGCATAAACAGATAACAAGTAGGCATGTTTACGAGCTCGATGCACTCACTATGAGGCATTGAATGACAAACTAAGCATATAACCAGAAAATAGACATGGCATAGAAGCTATACATGGTAAGAACAACAACATAGCATGCAAGGATCAACTACAACAACCTTAGCAAAATTGAATAAGATGTAAACAATCTGCCAGGAAACATATTATAGCAAAAGTAGAGCTCGATTGGCTCAAGCTGTGGCACTCCATAATTGCAAAAAAGGGCATGGATGAATATAGAATAACCATATGTTCAAAACATCCTTACTGAAGTATCTCAAAATAAGCATGGAACTCTCTGTAGCATCAAGTTAACATGGCATAAAATATCAGTAGAACAGGGCTGAAATCAGCAACATCATGAAGCCTAGTTTGCATGCTTGTGCTAGTCACCACAGAGATCACAAAAATACATGGAATACACCCATGTAAAGATGGCATGGCATATTACAAAACACATGTAGGACTCAAGTTCATAGGGTGCACACATCAATCATGGCAAAAACGAAAAAAATGCATGTTCTGATAAGAATCTGAAACTAACATCACATAGCCCTCTTCTAACAGAATTTCGGGAAACAATATGAGCTCAGATGTAAATGATGCAATGAATTTAAATGATGTACTCGTCGAGGCGAACAATTTAATATATTACACGCATGAAACGGAGCTACAGATGCAGAGATACAATGGCATGAACATGACATGATAATGACACAATTTAGGGACTTAGACGATTTTCACCTCCGGGAAAAGTCAACCCGGGACGAGGAGATCCCGGGACGGAGCGGATCCGGGACGGGGCACGCGTTTGGATTGCCGGACCGGTGGATCTGGTCCACCCGGACCGGATCTGGCCGGAGTTGACTCCGGCGAGGGGCGGGCGGCTCCGGCGAGGTCGGTGGGCGGCGGAGGAAGAGCTCCGGCGACGGGCGGGCGCTGCCGGGCGGCGCTCATGAGGAGGCGGCGGCGGCGCAGCTCCGGCGGAGCTCAGCCGGGCGGGCGCGGAGACTAAGGCGGCGCTGGACGGCGGCGAAGCCCGGCCGGGCAAGCGGGCGCCAGATGGCGGCGTGGCGCTGGGCGCCGGAGAGGCGGCGGCCGGCGCGAGGCCGAGGCGGCGGGAACTCGCGGGACGAGCGGGCGGGAGCGGGCGGCGGGGTCCGCCACCGGGCGGCGAAGGCGGCGGCGGACGGCGGCGGAGGCGGCGTGACCGAGGCGACGGACGATGATTCATGGGGCCGGAGCCGAGCGGGCCGGGCGACGCGGGCGGCAAGAGGCGATACGTGGCGGCGCGCCACTGGTTGCGGGCGGCGGCGCGGGGATGGGCAGACACGTCCGGGCGGTGGGTGGACGTGTCCGTCGGCGGGAGGAGGAAGAAGCTAGGGTTTCATCCGGGAATTTCGGGGGGAGGCACCTATTTATAGATTCTGGGAGCTAGGAGAGTCCAAATGAGGTGCGGTTTTTGGCCACGCGATCGTGATCGAACGACCGAGAGCATGGAGGGGAGTTTGCTGGGTTTTGGGCCACTTTGAAAGGGGTGTTGGGCTGCAAGGAGAAGGGGCTTTACGGTTACCCGGTTAACCGTTGGAGTATCAAACGACCTCCAAATGGCACGAAACTTGACAGGCGGTCTACCGGTGCTATACCAAGGCCGCTTGACAAACCTCGGTCCATTCCGAGAAAGTTTAATACCCGCACAAGAAAAGAGGTAAAAGAGGGCGCCGGGAGACATAGGAGTGCCGGATTGCAAAACGGACAACGGGGAAAATGCTCGGATGCATGAGACGAACACGTATGCAAAATGAAATGCACATGATGACATGATATAAAATGCAGATGATGACATGGCAAAGTGCAACACGCAAGCACATGACATGGCAACGACAACGAATAACTGACAAACACCTGGCGCATCGAATCCGGGGCGTTACATCCGGCCATCGCCACGTCGCTCTGCCGCAACAGAAACGGTCGGCCGACGATCTTATCCCCGGCGATGATGGAACCGACCTTCCCCGGCTATATATAGCCCCGGGCCTCGCTCGAGCCTCCTCAGCAGCCTCGTACCACCCCTCTAGCGCGTCCCCACGACCAGCAAGCAACGGCGGGAGGCCTTCTTCCTCGCCACCGACCGATTCGGCCGCCACTGCCCTCCGGCCCCAACCGTCGCGACCAGAGCCTCCCCCACCTTTCCAGCACCACCACCCGACCAATCTTCTTTTTGCGGAGCCGCCCAGACCCCCAGCTACGACGGAGCACCACCCTGGCCAGAACCCCCAATTCGGCCAAAGCTGTCTCCGCCGCGAAGCTCACCGCTTGCGACCCCCCCGTCCCCACCTGCCCAGCGACTACCAGGAGACCGCCCTGGACCCGCGGATCCATCCCTACCCTCCAGAGCCCGCGGGGAGCCGCCAATTGCCGGCGACGATCGCCGGAGTTCCGCCCCCGCTCGGACAGAGGAAGAGGAGGGAGAGGGGACTAGTCAAACCTGACCAGTGGGCCCGCTGGACCCACTGTCAGTGACCCACGCGCGGTCCATGCTGGGTAAGTGGAGACGTAAACTCGGAATACGCCTTCGACGTGGTTAGTTTTCGAAACGTTTTTCTTTTTCTATTTTATTTTAAAAAACAGAATTTGACCAAAACTTTGACTCGTTATAACTTTTTGAATATAACTCCAAATGAATTGATTCTTTTCCTACCTCTCTCAAATATTGTCTAGTTTATTTTCAGATTTAATTGAAAAATTTTTAGACAACTTTTTGGTAATGTTTTTTAAACTATATATTGATTCAAAAATATTTTAAATAGGATTTTGGAGAGAGGAGAAAGCTTTCAAAAGTTTTGGAGTGCACCCTACCTCCCCACAACTCGAAGGCAAGCATTCTGAACCCTGGCATAATTTTGTGTGTGTTGTCTGATACGGTTGCAAAACCACCTCGACACGGAGTACCGTTATTTTATGTGATGATACGTTCAAACTCATGAGTGCATTTTGATGATCCATGCTGTTGGAGTTTGATATGTTATGGATAGTCGTCACCATCATATGCCTCTCATGCATACCGGGAGGAACCCGGGAAAGCCTCTGTCTTGGGTAGACACGAGCTTGTCTCCGGTCTTCGTCGAGACGATTGTGTCCGGTACGGCATAGTGAGACATGATGAGTGGTGATTGTGGCTGTTGGTTGAAATATATTCGTTATGCTAATCATGCAGGGAATACTTAAACCTCCTAAGTCGACCATAGATCGAGTCTTGTTCCAGTAACCCCCATACTTGTTTCGTACTACCACTGGTCCCTACAACAAGTAGGGTACGGTTCAGTAAGTCGTCAACCCCTTTCTAGCACACACCGCATGTAGAGGCCATGGTGGAAGATACGGTTGTAGCCGGTAGGCAGGCCACCTGGTCCGGGGGCATGGGTGTTTCCGGTTGGGACCGAGAGGGGGGCACCCCTTAGAGCGCGCGATATAAATTTGATCCCATGCTACACGAGGTTGTAGCCTCCCCACTTAGAGTTTTGCTTGACAGGTGTCGTGGGTGATTCCAGACACCGGTAAGTTAAGCTGGTGTGTGCAGGTCAGGTGTGTTTTCAATTGAAAGGCCGTAGACGGAATTAGTCCCTATGGACTAAAGGAATCTGTTACTCGTGGGTAAAGAGTACACCCTCTGCAGAGAGTAAACACCTATTCGAATAGCCGTGTCCATGGTTAAGGACTACAGTCTGGGTTGGGTCAAGTGTTGATCTTAGTGTCGGTCTTCGGAGGAAAAACAACTAAGTCAGAACATTGATTATGACCGGTGACATATGATGATTATGATTATTATTATTGTGGACTAACTATTTTCATTACTTGATTTATTGAGTATCCCTGGGACGGTTCTACCTCCTGGACATTCACTGTGATCATTCTGTTATAAGCCCTTTATGTGGTGTCGCATAGACGCCCGACTGTGGCATGTTTGTTATTTATTTACCATATAAGCCCTTTATGTGGTGTCGCATAGACACCCGACCGTGGCATGTTTTATTTACCATATAAGCCCTTTATGTGGTGTCGCTGAGACGCCCGACTGTGGCATGCTTGTTATGTATTCATTTTATAAGCCCTTTATGTGGCATCGCACAGACGCCCGACTGCGGCACGTTTGTTACTTATTTCACTTATGAGCCCTTTCTGTGGTGCCGCTCAGACGCCCGACTGAGGCATTCTATTACTACTCTATAATTGCATTATTCATGTGTTACGTGAATAACTTGTTTGCGTGCATCATGGATTTTATTTCTGTGACTGACGTTGTGATCATAGAATATTTCAGAGCATGATTATCGTTTGTTATATTATACATGCGTTCATAATGTTTGCGAGTACATTCAAAGTACTCACTGGCTTGTCCCTGGCTATTGTCTTGGCCAGATTTCTTGCATGGAGAGGAGCGTTGCGATGACAACCCTGGAAACTAAGCAACGGTGATAGCAGCCTCGCAAAGATAGGAGTTAACCTGGTCAGCTGTTCCCGTGGGAAATGGAGTCCCATAGACACTGATGATCCACAAACTGCTTCCGCCATCAACCACTAGAAACTATTTGTTGTACTCATAGGCCAGAATGGTCTTGTACCACATATTTTGTATTTTGCTTGGAATTTCTGTATCAAGTTGGTGCCTCATCAGCTAACAGTAATCCTGGGGCTGGTGAGCACAAGGGCCATTTTCTGGAAATTAATATCCCGAAAACCCGGTCCTGACAGACGCTCTCTCAAATAGCAGTGACGAGGACCCCTACGCGCCGCCGGATGAGGTTGCGCTGGACCCCCAACTTTGGATTAGTTTTGGGGCCAGTACAATCTTTGTCTGTGGAAGTCGATGCCGCTAGCTGAGAAAGCCATGCAAGTGGTGTTCAAGAAGGAGATGGCAGAGGAGGAAGCCAGGTACCAGGCGGCCTATGAAGCCCGTGATGCCGCATGGAAAAAGGAGGTAGCGGAGCTTTTGGGGCGGGCGCGTCGTTGTGCGGAGGAGGTGTACGAAGATGGGTACTTCGCGAGGAAGGTCAAAGGCGATGGGTGCCTCATCGCTGCGTGGAGGTGGGCCGATAAGCTCGAGCGTGCCACCGACGAGGAGCTCCGGTGGGCGCCCAGCGAAATGGCAAGATCGTTCGTGCTCGTCCGCCAGCAAGAGGCAGATCGGTACGTCAAGCGCCGCGAGGCGGAGGAGGCGGAGTACTGCCTCCGCAATGGAAGACGCCATGCAGCAGGGAGCTGCTGGTGAGGGGCTGCTGGAATACTGGCCCCAGGAGGGATTATTAGTTCTAGTATTGTTCGTTTTCATATTTATGCATTGTACCTAGTAGTTAAGTATCATCACGTATATGTGATGATATTATATATATATATATATTATGAATTCCATTTTCTATATGTTTTTGTATACTAATTTGAATGTAGCTATTATCATCCACATATACAGAATGGAAAGCGTATATACACATATTGAAACATAACATATAAGAACAGAAAACAGAGTACACACATTGAAACAGAGCAATAAACAGAGAAATACTATGATTGCTGTGAATACATAACTATCCACGTCGAAACGACTCAACAAAATAAAACGCGTCCATGAGACCATGACCAGCAGCCCTTGCCTACGGTAGCTCTTGGCTCTGCCTGAACTCATGCTGGTGTTCGTCCAAGCGGTCGACACGCTTGCTATACATCTGGAGCTCCAAGTTGGCTATTTCATCGAAGATCACCAGCTCGAGGATGCGACGGCCATGTTCCTCTACTGTGCCTAGGTGGACACCTGGGCCAAGGAGGCGGTCGAGCCTACTGACCAGCACGTTGGCATCGAGCGGGCCGCGGACAAGGAGAATGGCGTGACCCATGCGAACGGCACGGCGGGCATCCGGTGCAAGTATGGTGCGGCCGGCCTCTGGTGCAAGTGCAGCGCAGAGGGCCTCTGCCCACTCCTGGCGAGGAATGGGGGTACTGACGGGACGTGTACCCAACCGCGACGCCCTGTCGACAGCAGGCAAGCACCGATGGATCCTCCCTTGCTATGCGGCGCGCCACGCCTCTTGCTCTGCGGTGCTCCAACGGTCTCGCCGTGTGGCGAGCCGCAGCCTATCGGTGCGGACGCACCTAGCTTGCTCTGTGATGCGCCATCGATCATTTTGTGCGGCGAGCTGCAGCCTCTCGGCGCTGACACGCCTATCTTGATCCGCGGCGCTGAAGCGCCATGCGCCAAGGGCCGCTCAACCCTGGCGATGACGCGCATCACGGCGTCGTCCAACGCGTTGCCGAGGAGCGCCTCGGCCTCGACGGGTCGTGGCGCCTTCTCGTTTTCCTTGTCAACGAGGTTGATGGCAGAGGCGGCGCTTTGGTGGGTTGGCATGCTTGGAATAGGTGGATGTGCTACAGGCTGTGCTTGTCGCCTTTGTACGTCGCGTGCCACCTAGGTTTATGCGCAATATCGTTGGGTGGCGGGAAACAGGTGAGGAATTGGCGGGAAATGGTGGCGTGTTCATAAAACGCCATCAATCAATCGCAAACAGTTGTATACTAGCAAGTGTTTCCCCACAACACACACGACTTATTCCATCACAAACAGGTCGGATGGATCAATTGTATGCCATGTATTGCGCATTGTCAAAAAGTAATGCGGTAGACCTTCTTTAACGTGTATTAAAAAACGGACCTCAAGGTTAATTTAACTGATTGGATGGATCATGGAGGTCATTTAGTTTAACCTTTATGACCCATCCTATCAGTTAATTTAACATCAACACAACTTCCCATCCAGTCACCCATCTGATGGCTACTCCAGCCTTAGCACAGTTAACTTGAGAGTTCTCTTAGATGAGCTATTGGTCAAACAACTATTCCTTGCTGATATAGGATGCCTCTTCGCATCTTTATGGCGTACTCGGATGACCGCCTGTCTCCCAATGGCCAATAGATGTTGTGTAGACAGAGCATATCACATACGTCTTATTAGGAGCAACCGTCTTTGTTATTATCGGTCTTCCCACACATTTCTGATTACGGACCTATTTATCGCGTATCACACACACACACCTTGTTATATTTAACCATTTCTGTTATCTTGGCTCAACGCAAACAGTTCATCTGAGTGAACTGTTTGCCCTCTATCGCACACACCTTGATCTGGCTGACCGTTTCTTTTGTTCCGCCTAATCACAAACAGTTCATCCGAGTGAACCGTATGCCTTATATCGCACACACCTTCATCTGGCTGCCCTTTCTGTTCTTCTGCCTCATCACAAATAGTTCATTGAACTGAACTGTATGCCCTGCATCGCACACGCAACTAAAATCTGAACCGTGTTTGATGCATCCATCATCGCAAATGTTTTGCACCCTTTTGACGGGTTTTTTACATCGCCGTTTGCGATTATTGCATCGCACACAGTTTCGTTGAAGGGTCTCTGATCGCAGTGTCGCGTTAGCAGCATCCTGCAGTAGTGGTAGTAGTAGTGATGTATTGCATAGTTGTTAGATGTAACATGTGAGAACATGTAGAGATGTACTTTAGGAGGGCCTACAGAGAGAAATTGGGCATAAAGTGGATTCAAATATTTGCATCCGTCTTCGTAGCAATATCTACATTTTGTACAGTAGGCGTGAATGCTTGTTCCCTCTTACGAAACCAGTATAGCAATAATGGGGTGGCGTGCGCCAATTTAGGCACTGGCATGTTGGCCTACTCAGCTCCACAGAGAGAGCGAGAGAAGAGATAAATACACGGGCGATCGGTGTATTTCAAGAGAAAAGCGTAATACGGTCGCCGGACTTCAGAATACGCTCATTACAGTCACTATATACGTTTTGCGGTGATTATACAGTCACTAGCTTGCTCACCATTTAGCACCGGATTGCGCTCCGTTGACTGGCCAAATAGTCTGTGTGGCACTATGTTGACTAGTTAAATTGACCAAGTTCCTTGTGGGTCCGACCTATCAGTTCGCATAGGAAAAAGATCAGATAAACACAAATTTACGCAGGCGCGACAAGACTCCAACCCGTGCGCGGGAACCACCTGGTTGTGTATGTGTCTGTCAGGGCCTGATGTGTGCGCATGCACGTGTAGGTTGAGCACTTCAGCGTGAGAGTGTGTGTTAGTCGTGTGGTGTGTGCATGCATGCATGCGTGTGTGTGTGTGAGTGTTGCGTGCGTGCGTGGCTGTGTGTGTACGTGTGAGTGTTGCGTGCGTGCGTTGTTGCGCGTGTTTGTGTGAGTGTTGCGTGCATGCAGTTCGTGTGCATGCGTGCGTGTGTGTATAATCACCACACCAGCTCCTGTGTGTTAAAACAGACGGCTCAACATACCAATACAAGGCCATCTTGTCCGCTGTCCCGCGGTCATGACTTCGAACCATTGTCCAATATTTTTTTATTGTTTGTTTTCATTCTTATACACGCCGGCAGGTGGGCCCAATGGTAGTGAGATAATGTGATGCAACACTAGAGGTGCCACGTGGAGCGTTTAACTGGTCAACTAGTCGTGTCTTGAGAAAATACAAAGGTCAGACGGTGAGCCCGTGGATCGTATAATAACCACAAAACGTAAATGCTGACTGTAATGAGTGGATTCTGAAGTCCAATGTACGTATTGTGCTTTCGCTTCAAATACAATGATCGTCACTATATATATCGTGAGAGAAAGATGAAACATGCGTGAATGTGCTGGGGGCGTACTTTTAGAGGACCTGGAGATAGTTTATGTGCATACGTGAAAGGGGCGTAGAGGGGGTGTATGCGATGGAGGGAGATGCTCTTCATTTCTCTTTATTATGACTAACTTTATATATAGTATAAAAATATAAAAATTCACAGTGCGGAATAAATATCATTGGGGGCACCATGCAATGCAAATTAACGTTCATACTCCTCCATATAATTTTGTAATGTTGTATATATGTAGAAATTCTAAAATACTTTTTTGGCCACACTTTATGTGGTTTTATTCAAAAGGAATATTGTATGCGAAATAAACTTGAAGAGAAGGCTTTTTAGATCAATGGGGTACATGATGTAACATGTGTGAATGTGTAGTTGATGTATTTGACAGGGCCTAGAGAGGTATGTGTATGTATTACGTATTCGAAAGAGGCATGGATAGAGGGGTCGGCGAGGGGGAGGGGGGGGGGGGACGTGGGAGAGATAGCACGAGAAATGAGAGAGGTCTAGAGAGAGAGACGAATAGGATATCACGGTGGGAGATGCCCTTGAGTGTGTATATGCAAGGGGGGAGGGGATAGAGCCACGAGGAGAAAATATTTTGTGTGGTGTCTGTGTTGGTATGTGTGGGTGTGAGAAGATAATGAGACCTGGGGGTAGAGGGTGTGTCACCGCGTGAGGTCCAGTGGGCCTAGGTGAGGCCCTTGGTTCGGTTCCGTCCTGCGCCACATTGGTCGACCCATGACGCATTTAGGGAGACCCATGGAGGACTAGTCGTAAAGACAAAGATAGTAGAGTCGTGAAGGACTCTGTATCACAAAGCTGACTAGGATTTGTAACCCTAGGTCCCTGGACTAAGGTATCCCCTTATCTCTGATATTACTATTCATCCAACCTAACTTTACGGAACATCCTACATAATGCTCTGCTAGAATCATACTCGTCAATTAGGAAGAGAAGTGGAGACAATGTGTGAGAGACAGGCATAAAGATAATGTGCGTGCGGGAGACACGTAGGCAGGTCTATGTATATAGAAAGGGTCGATGGGGATTGTGCGTGTGTATGCCTGTGAGAGGAAGAGTGCTTGTGATAAAGGTTAGTGAAAACATTCGTAAATGGTTACGAGAGGGAGGGAGGGTTATACCGAGAGCATGTCTACGAGAAAGACACGTCGGGAGAGTGTGTGAGCATGTGTGAGAGACCACCGATGGATATACACCATGTGCGCGTATTTGTGAGAGAGAAAGTCAGCGTGTGTGTGAGGAGGGGCCTATGGAGAGTGAAACTACACGTAGAAGACTGATGTACACATTGATTAAAAATATAAATTGTATCGAAATATTAGGATGGGATCATGATATTTGCAATTCGTGTAAGGAACGGTCATTGATCCATTAGAGATCTATACTCTATCGAATTTGAGCATGTCTATGTTATTATTCGACATAATTGATCCACATAGTTAGTATTTTGAACTCCAGACAATGCATCGCTTTAGCAATCGAATATAAACGTGAGTATAGTTCATGTTGTGTGTGTAAAGCACATTATACATACAAGAGTTACACAATGAACATTATAAACAGCTAGATAAGAACTAGCATACATTTAAATTCAACTTAAGGTGGTTTAAAAAATACGAATTCAACATGAAGTCCATTCAATTATTTGAATTCGATATCATGGCATTTGTAAATCATACCTAAATTATGGGGGCACTAATCTTTGCTCTGCTTTTGTAGATAATAGCATATATAGTCATGTACAAAATAGATTCAAACTTACCTCCTCCATTCCAAAATAATCGTAGTTATAGGATTTTCAAGTGTCAAAATTTCAAAAAGAAGCGCATAATTTAATGAGGTTTTCAAACATACAAGGTCAAATTTAACATTGTCTATTTAGGTCCATCCTCAAAGTTCAAGAGTACTCCGTCCGTTTTTATTTAGTTCGCGTATTAGCTTTGGTAAAAGTCAAGCTTTATAAACTTTGACCAAGTTTATAAAAAAATATATTAACATAAGCAATAATAAATCAATAAAATTAGATTTATTATTGAATGTACTTTCACGTCATATAGATTTGTTATGATAAATGTTTATATTATTTTTTATAAACTTGGTCAAACTTTATGAAATTTGACTTCAGTTAACTCTAATATGCAGAGTAAATAAAAACGGAGGGAGTACTCTAAACGTGAATGCTTCTGTTTCAAAATTTCGAACGAAGCACCTAAAGAGCCTCTACTCTCCCGAAACCGCGTGAGACCAATGTTTGGTAGAAGGAAATTACTTTTCTAAATCCGACCCGTGAAACCTACCGGCCCGACGTCCAAAGGTCTAAACCGGGGTAGGTTTGTAGCTTCATCTAGACGCCACACAACCGCCTCCGAAAAACATTCACACACCATGGCCGCCTAAGCGCACATGCGCTCAGCCGAAATCGCTCCCGCCACTATTTGGGACACCTGGATTACCATCCTACCCCCGACCCGCAGTAGGTCCAAAACTTAAGAGGTGGGAAAAGTTTGTACTTTCCCCAAATTTCAAACAAGCATGTCCCATCTGTTAAAAAAACCAAAAACAAGCGCGTCCCAGACCGAAACATGGTTCCCCCTTAGCTCCTCCCGCCCTCCTGTCCGATTCCCCATTCGTACTCCATGGGCGCCAACACTACCTCTCCACCAGCCGCGAAACCCCGACGTCCTCCGTCTGCCACCCCATCCCACCCATCAACCGCCGCCTCCTGCATCACGCCGGAGCCGATACCCCGACGTCGTCGTCCACCGCAACTGCAACACCCTCCACGGCTAGTAGTTGAAGCCGAGGCCGAGCTGCCTCCAGGATGCCGACGTGCACCATACCCGAGCCAATTCAATCACGCCGTCCCACGCCTCACCGCTTACGCTTCTAATTTGTTGAAACTCCATTTATGATGGGACACTTTTAACATGGCAGAGTCATATTGGTTGCATCTTTCATGTGGTGTCTAGCTTGCATTGCTTCTTATTTGTTGAAATGGCTTCTGCTTACTTTACACAAATAGTTGTGAATATGCCATGTCGTCCTGTTTTTCGTACATATTCCATCCTGGTATCATGTATTTGCCTTACATCAAAGTAGTGATTATTAGTATCATGCACGAATGAGTTCTGAAGAGTGAATTTTATTCCTTTTTCTTGTCGGCTTTACTTGACAATTAAAAATCTATAAAGCAGAAGGAAATTAGCAATGCAGTGGATAAAGGTACTCCTTCCAAATGGAGGGCCTCTACAGATTCCACTCCGCCACCGCCAAGAAGATTTGCAAGACAACACATGCATAGCCACTCAACGTAGCTGTGTTGATGATGAGCACGTCTCCCTAGTCCACCATAACAGGTGCTCCCTCTAACTTGGCACTGTTATATGTGGTTGCATGTTATGTATGATGTCTAGCTTGTATTGCTTCTAATTTTGTTGAATTCCATCTGCTTACTTTACACATTATACTTGTGAATAAGACACGTGTTCTTGTTTCTAGAACATACAATATCTGTCTATCACACCATGTTCTTACATCAAAGTACTACTATTGTGTAACCTGCAACAATCACTTATCATAAGACAAGTTTGACTTGGGAGTGTGATATAGGTTACATCTCCCATTCTTTTCTAGCTTGTACTACTTCTAATTTGTTGAAATGGCACTTATGACGAGATAGTTTTAACATGGTACAGTGATATTCATTGCATCTTTCATATGGTGTCTAGCTTTCATTGCTTATAATTTGTTGAAATTCCTTCTGCTTAGTTTACAAATCATAGCTGTGAAAATGCAATGCTGTCATTTTTTCTTACACATTCAGTCGTCCTATTATGCGGTCGCCTTACATTAAATTGTGCTCGTCAGCATCCTACATCAGTGAGATCTGAAAAGCGATTTTTTATTCATTTTTCTTGTGGGTTTGACTTGACAAGACAATACAATTAAGAAATAGGAAGGAACAAAATAAGGCAGGGACTGATGGCGGTCTTTCGGTGAAACCGGCATCCCAGGTGCTTTCTCTAGCTTGGCAGTGTGATATTGTCTTGCATGTTGCATACGGTGTCTCACTTGTATTGCTTGTAATTTGATTAAATTACTTCTGCTTAGTTTACACAAATAGTTGTGAATATGCCATGTTGTCCTATTTTTCGTACATACTCCATCCCCGTATCATGTGTTTGCCTTACATCAAGGTAGTGATTGTCAGTATCATGCATGAATGAGTTCTGAAGAGTGAATTTTATTGCTTTTTGTTGTCGGTTTTACTTGATAATGCAAAATCAATAAAGTAGAAGGAAATTAGCAAGGCAGTGGATAAAGGTGCTTCTTCCAAACGGAGGACCTTTACACATTCTACTCGGCCATCCCCCCAACAAGATTTGGAAGACAACACATGCATAGATACTCAAAGTAGCTGTGTTGATGATGAGCACGTCCCCCCTTGTCCACCCTCACAGGTGCTCCCTCTAAAATGGCACTGTTATATGTGGTTGCATGTTATGTATGATGTCTAGCTTGTATTGCTTCTAATTTTGTTGAATTCCATCTGCTTACTTTACACCTTATACTTGTGAATAAGACACGTGTTCCTATTTCTAGAACATACAATATCTTTCTATCACACCATGTTCTTACATGAAAGTACTACTGTTGTGTAACCTGCAACAATCACTTTTCACAAGACACGTTTAACTTGGGAGTCTGATATAGTTTACATCTCGCATTATTTTCTAGTTTGTACTACTAATTTGTTGAAATGGCACTAATGACGAGACAGTTTTAACTTGGTAGAGTGATATTCGTTGCGTCTTCCATATGGTGTCTAGCTTTCATTGCTTCTAATTTGTTGAAATGGCATTAATGACGAGGGACCTTTAACTTGGTAGTGTGATGTTATTTGCATCTTGCATATGATTTATTTCTTGTACTGCTTCACATTTGTTTAAACGCCAGTTATGATGAGACACTGTTAACTTGGCAGAGCGATATTTGTAGCATCTTTCATATGGTGTCTGCTACCTCTTGAGCACTGCTGGTTTTCCCTTGAAGAGGAAAGGGTGATGCAGTAAAGTAGCATGAGTATTTCCCTTAGTTTTTGAGAACCAAGGTATCAATCTAGTAGGAGACCACGCTCAAGTCCCTAGTACCTACACAAACAAATAAGAACCTTGCAACCAATGCGATAAAGGGGTTGTCAATCCCTTCACGACCACTTGCAAAAGTGAGATCTGATAGAGATGATAAGATAATATTTTTGGTATCTTTATGATAAATACTAAAAGTAAATAAAGCAAAATAAACGAAGATACAAATAAAGGGAGATTATTATGATGAAAGATAGACCCCGGGGCCATAGGTTTCACTAGTGGCTTCTCTCAAGAGCATAAGTATTACGGTGGGTGAACAAATTACTGTCGAGCAATTGATAGAATTAAGCATAGTTATGAGAATATCTAGGCATGATCATGTATATAGGCATCACGTCCGCGACAAGTAGACCAAAACGATTCTGCATCTACTACTATTACTCCACACATCGACCGCTATCCAGCATGCATCTAGAGTATTAAGTTCATAAGAACAGAGTAACGCATTAGGCAAGATGACATGATGTAGAGGGATAAATTCAAGCAATATGATATAAACCCCATCTTTTTATCCTCGATGGCAACAATATAATACGTGTCGTTTCCCCTTTTGTCACTGGGATCGAGCACCGCATGATTGAACCCAAAGCTAAGCACTTCTCCCATTGTAAGAAAGATCAACCTAGTAGGCCAAACCAAACTGATAATTCGAATAGACTTGCAAAGATAACAAATCATACATAAAAGAATTCAGAGGAGATTCAAATATTGTTCATAGATAATCTTGATCATAAGCCCACAATTCATCGGATCTCAACAAACACACCGCAAAAAGAAGTTACATCGAATATATCTCCAAGAAGATCGAGGAGAACTTTGTATTGAGATCCAAAGAGAGATAATAAGCCATCTAGCTAATAACTATGGACCCGAAGGTCTGAGGTAAACTACTCACACATCATCGGAGAGGCTATGGTGTTGATGTAGAAGCCTCTGTGATCAATGCCCCCTCCGGCGGAGCACTGAAAAAGGCCCGAAGATGGGATCTCACGGGTACAGAGAGTTGTGGTGGTGGAAATAGGGTTTCGTCGTGCTCCTGGATGTTTTTGGGGTATAAGAGTATATATAGGCAAAGGAAGTCGGTCCGGAGAGCCACGAGGGGCCCATGAGGGTGGGGGGCACGCCCAGGGGGGTAGGCGCGCCTCCCTGCCTCGTGGCCTCCTCGGTTGTTTCTTGACGTCCACTCCAAGTCCTCTGGATCATGTTTGTTCCAAAAATCACGCTCCCGAAGGTTTCATTCCGTTTGGACTCCATTTGATATTCCTTTTCTACGAAACACTGAAATAGGCAAAAAAAACAGCAATTTGCACTGGGCCTTGGGTTAGTAGGTTAGTCCCAAAAATAATATAAAAGTGTATAATAAAGCCCATTAAACATCCAAAACAGAATATCTAATAGCATGGAACAATAAAAAATTATAGATACATTGGAGACGTATCAAGCATCCCCAAGCTTAATTCATGCTCGTCCTCGAGTAGGTAAATGATAAAAACAGAATTTTTCATGTGGAATGCTTCCTAGCATATTCTTCAATGTAATTTTCTTTATTGTGGCATGAATATTTAGATCCGAAAGATTCAAGATAAAAGTTTAATATTGACATAAAAAGAATAATACTTCAAGCATACTAACAAAGCAATCATGTCTTCTCAAATAACATGGCCAAAGAAAGTTATCCCTACAAAATCATATAGTCTGGCTATGCTCTATCTTCACCACACAAAATATTTATATCATGGACAGCCCCGATGACAAGCCAACCAATTGTTTCATACTTTTGGTGTTCTCAAACTTTTTCAATCTTCACGCAATACATGAGCGTGAGCCATGGATATAGCACTTATAGGTGGAATAGAATGGTGGTTGTGGAGAAGACAAAAAGGAGAAGATAGTCTCACATCAACTAGGCGTTGTCGGTGTTCTGGGAACGGGGGTCCCCAGACTTGCCTGCCTGCGGCCCACGGCGTGGCTAAGCCGGCAGGCCGTACGGCCCATCTTCATCAACAAGGCAACCAAGACCCTCGTGAGGGTCCAAGCCTTGCGAGGCGCATGACGCAAGACCTCCTCAGGAGTGGCCTAGCTAGGTAGGCTCACGAGGAGCAGAGATATCAAGGCAGGGCAAAACCTCACGAGGCTCTCGTGACGTGAGCCATGACGAACGACACCAGGCGGGCGCCAGCGCGCGCAGCGTCCTTGTTTCCTCTTTGGTGCTAAGGAGGCCAGCGCAGGCGAGGAGTACCGAGGCATCAGGCAAAGGATGCTATATTGGTGCAACGAGACCAAGACCTGGAGGACGGCAAGACGGAGGTCATCGTTGGACCCAAGGCGGTGTCACCACCAGAGCCTTTCGTAGGCGAAGATCACTTTTGTCGGGATAGCTTGTACTAGCTGTCCCCCTTCAAATTTGCCCGCCGTTGTTGGCTCCCTTCCCGCTCAATATTTGGGAAGAGGACCAGGGCCTATATAAGTAGAGCAAGCCACCACAGTAGGGGGCATCGACCAATTCAGCCAGCTCTCACCCGCTAAGACACCAAGCATAAGAACACCTCAATCTCAGGAGGCTGTTCTTCCCTGGTACTGTTCATCGTCAGCCCTAGAGGCAATCCACCACCACCACACTGGAGTAGGTTATTACACCGCAACGGTGGCCCGAACCAGTATAAACCTCGTGTCACTTTGTGTCCCGAGTTCGTCGAGTTCGTCCGCGAGATCTTAGCGAGCTAGGGCATAGATCGGTAGGAGGGAAAGACTTCGCGCGCACCCTAGTGTTCGAACCTTAAGGGTTTGCCGGAACCCCACATCCGACATTTGGCGCGCCAGGTAGGGGTGCGCTAGAGCTCCTCTCCACCAACCTGTGCCCTGCGCCGCCACACTTCGCCCCCATGGCAGGTGCCACGCCATCCACCTCTGCGGCCGACACCGACAGTGGGGCGTCTGGGTATCGAGCCCTGGCCCCCGCCGTACGCCGAGTGCGGTGGCCGACCACGTTCAAGCCAGAGATGCCGCCGCTTTACGGCGGTGCGGCGGACCCGACGCCGTTCTTGCTGGCATATGAGGAGGCTGTCCTCGAAGCTGGAGGCAACAACAAGATCATGGCCAACTGGTTCCCCATGGCCCTCGCCGGCGAGCCGCGCGCCTGGATGCTCAACCTCCCGGGGTCCATGGTGGCCTCCTGGGAAGAACTCCGTGACCTCTTCGCCTCTTGCTACGTGGTGCCGGCGCACCCCGCCGTCGCGGCCCTGCTGGGCGGATCTCAAGCACCACCTTCAGACCGCCACGTCAAGTCGTTCCTCCGTCAGATCGGGGCCGCCTCCAAGCACCCGGGGGCTCTGCCCAGTTGGGCCGCGCCAGAGGCCGACCTCACCTTCGGCTCAGAAGACCACCCCGACTCCACCGCCGGCTCCGGGATGCTCCCAATGCTCTGCATGCCCACCATCTGCAACATGGCCGTTACCAAGACCCTCATCGACGGTGGTGCCGGCCTCAACTTGCTCTCTGTAGAAGCCTTCAGCCTTCTTCACGTACCGCTCGAGCGACTCGGCCTCAGCAAGCCCTGCTCGGGAGTGGGTGGTGGAGGTTCCCACTCTCTGGGGAAGATCCGCCTCCCTGTCACCTTCCGCACACGCGACAACTACAGCACCGAGCTGGTGGACTTCGACATCGCCCACATCAGTCTCCCATACAACGCCATCCTCGGGTACCCAGCTCTCGCTCAGTTCATGGCGGCGACTCATCCGACCTACAACCTCATGAAGATGCCAGGAAGAAAGGGCATCCTCACCATCAAGGGGGACACTAAGGAGGCCGTGACGGCGCTCAGGCTCGCCTTCAAGACCGCGGCAGCAGCACAGCCCGCCGGTGCCGGGGGCCTACCTCACGGAGGTGCGCAGGATGGAAAAACAGTTCTCGGGCCTGGAGCTGCAGCACGTGCCCTGGGGCACCAACAAGGAAGACGACGACATCGCTAGGAGGGCATCCAAGCGGCAACCGCATGAGCCCGGTGTCTTCGAGGAGCGGCTCTTCAAGCCATCAGCCACCCCACCCCTTACAAGAACGACTCAACCTCGTGAGGAGCTCCCACAGCCTCCTGCCACGGGAGCCCCGGCCTGCGGCCCGACCTCAGGAGCTCGACTGCTCTTGGCGCTCGAGCCCCAAGAGGAATGCTGGACCAAGGAATTCAAGGAGTATCTGACGCACGGGACGCTGCCGGAGAAGGAAGAGGACGCGGAGCGCGTGGCCCGGCAAGCCACGACATACTGTATCCAAGACGGCGGGTTATACAGGAAACGACCGAACGATGTCACACTGTGCTGCATCTCCAATGATCAAGGAAGGGAGTTGCTGATTGACATACACGGCGGGGACTGCGGACACCACTCGTCGTCACAAACCCTTGTCAGCAAGGTGTTTCATAGTGGATTCTACTGGCCAACAGCACTCAATGACGCAGCCGAACTGGTGAAATCCTGCGAAGCTTGCCAATTCCACGCCAAGCAAATCCATCAGCCAGCTCAGGGCCTTCAAACCATCCTGCTCACGTGGCCGTTCGCGGTCTGGGGGCTGGACACCTTAGGCCCGTTCCTTCGGGCGCCAGGGGGCTACCGCTATCTCTACGTCGCCATCGACAAGTTCACCAAGCAGGCGGAAGTGGAAGCCGTCCGTACCATCCCGGCCAGGTCTGCCGTCAAGTTCATCAAGGGCCTCGTGAGCCGCTTCGGGGTCCCCAACCGCATCATCACAGATAACGGCTCACAGTTTACTAGTAACCTCTTCAAAACCTACTGTGCTAACCTTGGAACACAGATCTGCTACGCTCAAAGGGCCCACCCCAGAGAAATGGTCAGGCCGAGCGCGCCAACGCAGAGGTCCTAAGGGCCTCAAGACCAGGACCTTCAAGAAGAAGCCGGAGGCTTGCGGCGAGGGCTGGCACGGCGAAGCTCGATCCGCGGCCGTGGTCCATCTGCACCACCGCCACCAAGCCAACGGGCGAGACTCCATTCTTCCTCGTCTACGGAGCCGAAGCAGTCCTTCCACACGAGGTCAAGCATCGCTCCACTCGGGTCCTAGCGTTCGACGAAACACAACAGGACGCCACGTGGGGGATGGATCTCGTGCTGGGGGAGGAACGTCGTCGCGAAGCTGCATTGAGGGCAGCAAGGTACCAGCAAGCGCTACGGCGATACCACTGCCGCAACGTCCGCTCCAGGACGCTCGAGGTAGGCGACCTCGTCCTGAGGCGGGTCCTCTCCAGGGAAGGGCTGCATAAGCTTTCACCAATGTGGGAGGGCCCGTTCAAGGTCGTCCAGATCTCCAGGCCTGGCGACGTGCGCCTGGAGATACAAGATGGGGTACCTATCCAAAACGCCTGGAACATCCAGCACCTCCGGAAGTTCTACCCATGAAGCAAGGCCCAGAGCCTGTGAAGAAAGGCCCAGAGCCTGTGAAGAAGGCCCGGTGCCTGTGAACAATCGGCGCTCGTGACACTCTCACGTAATAATGAGTTGGGGCTGTACACGCCCCGGAGTCTCAGGAGCGCCGGCCTCAGGCCCTGGGGCTCCTGCCCACGCCTAGTGGCAGCACTTAGCTCCGCGTTGGTGAGAAGATTTGAAGACTAGATTAGGTGCCGGACGCGGCTTTTCATTTGCTTTCCATAGTTGGCTCGCTTTTCCTTAATCGAAGTTTGCTCTTGGTGTTCCTTGCTGATTTGATTCCCTAGCCTCTTACCGCGTTTACTGGCTCTGGTTTGCTCGTGTTCTCTATCTTGCATACCTCGCGAGGGGGCTAGGCAGGTGCCCTCGCGAGCATTTTTCTCTTCTCTGCCTTCTCGCGAGCCACCCTCGTTCGAGCCCAAAAGCAGGCACATCTCTCCTAGTCCGTGCCCCACGGGTACCGCGACGCAAAGCGCAAGGTCGAGGCCAGGGCGAACAACACGCCTATTAACACACTTCTTGACAAAGTTTTTTGCAGTTCCTAAACGAATGCAAGCCACCAAGGCAAGATGGACACAAGGAAATAAACGCCTCGTGAGGAAGAGGGCGTCCTGAACGCACCAGGTTAAGTTGCGCAAAATAACAACACGGCATGGGAATAACACGCGCAGTGCAATAACCAAGGAACCACGGTTCAATACACGCTCCCCTGGGCCCATACTGGTTTCATTTTTGATGCAGGAAAAAGAAGCTAAACAAAGCAGCATTGCAATAATCCACAGAGGCAGGCCCTTAGCGACGCCCCGAGCCTAGCCAGACCCTTCCTCGCGCTTCACGGAGGCGCGACGACGAGATGACCTGCTGCCTCCTTCGAAGCAGGCGCGGTGGCTGGTCGTAGCCACCACTGCTGGAGCTGTCGCCGGAGGAAGAGCCACTGTAGCTGGAAGAGACACGGTCGCCGCCGAGGGTAGGCTCGCCCTCATCCTCGTCGCGACTGTCACCAAGGCCGAGCACCTCCTCACTATCGTTCGTCTCGGGGCAGCACCCGGCACGGTGACCATCTTCCCCAAACACCCTCACATAGAGGGTCGATCCACCATCGTACTTGAATTGGAGTGTGCATCGCCTGCCCAGGTCGCGCGCGCGGGCGAACATCTGCCAGCCGCGGGCCAGGGCTATGTTGCCCGCGGCGGAATTCTCGACCGCGACCCAAGAGGCCTTGCTGCAGCAACCATCCGCCTGCAACCAGAGCCCGCCTGGAGCATGGGCCGGCAGTTCGTCAACGAAGAAGCGCAGAAGCTGGAGCCAGTTGCCGACCGGGTTCTCCGACCAGACAACGAACTCCGGCGACACTTCCGCTGAATGGAAGCGCGGACGGGGAGGCCGCGCCACCATTGCACGCCTCCCCTCGTCAGCTGGACCGCCATGGTTGGGACGATCCCCTCCGCGTGCCGCGGCGCCGCCTCGACAGTGGGCCACGGCGAGGGTCGCGGCATGCTTGCGCGGACGGCCGTGACCGCACTTGGGCGCCGGGGAGCCGGGTCCCTCGCGAGGAGCCTTTCCCTTCTCGGCGGCAGAGAACTTCCTTCCTGGCGCCATCAGTGGCACTGCAAGCAATGGAGCGAGGAGGAAGAAGCAAGCAAGTGAGGAAGAGATGGGCGACGGGGGCTCCGCCCCCCTCCCCATTTACAGCGGAAGAAGGCCAACCGGCGTCTCCCACGATCGCAGGTAATGATGGTTTTCCTTGCATGTTGCAGGGACTTGTCAATTCATGCAGTTGCCGAGGCAGCCTGGGGAAGCGAAGACGCCCACGTCCAATCAACCACCACGTGTCAACCAAGGCCGCAGGCATTTGGGGCCCGCGGTGCTCCCTACTTGACCCTTGGGTTCGCCGCGAAGCCAAGCCCGAGCGCACCTGGGCCCGAGGGCTACCTTCGGTGTTCTGGGAACGGGGGTCCCCAGAATTGCCTTTCTGCGGCCACGACGTGGCTAAGCCAGCAGTCCGTATGGCCCATCTTCATCAACAAGGCAACCAAGACCCTCCCGAGGGTCCAAGCCTCGCGAGGTGGATGACGCAAGACCTCCTCAGGAGTGGCCTAGCCAGGCAGGCTCACGAGGAGCGGAGATATCAAGGCAGGGAAAAACCTCACGAGGCTCTCATGACGTGAGCCATGACGAACGACACCAGGCGGGCGCCAGCGCACGCAGCGTCATTGTTTCCTCTTTGGTGCTAAGGAGGCCAGCACCGGCGAGGAGTACCGAGGCATCAGGCAAAGGTTGCTATATTGGTGCAACGAGACCAAGACCAGGAGGATGGCAAGACGGAGGTCATTGTGGAGCCCAAGACAGCGTCATCACCAGAGCCTTTCACAGGCGAAGACCACTTTTGTCAGGATAGCTTGTACTAGCTGTCCCCCTTCAAATTTGCCCATGTTGTTGGCTCCCTTCCCGCTCAATATTTGGGAAGAGGACCAGGGCCTATATAAGTAGAGCTAGCCACCATAGTTGGGGGCATCGAGGAATTCACCCAGCTCTCACCCGCTAAGAAACCAAGCACAAGAACACCTCAACCTGAGGAGGCTATTCTTCCCTGGTACTGTTCATCATCAGCCCTAGAGGCAATCCACCACCACCACACTTGAGTAGGGTATTACACGCAACGGTGGCCCGAACCAGTATAAACCTCGTGTCTCTTTGTGTCCCGAGTTCGTCGAGTTCGTCCGCGAGATCTTAGCGAGCTATGGCGTAGATCGGTAGGAGGGAAAGACTTCGTGCGCACCCCAGTGTTCGAACCTTAAGGGTTTGCCGGAACCCCACATCCGACATTTGGCGCGCCAGGTAGGGGTGCGCTAGAGCTCCTCTCCACCATCCTGTGCCCTGCGCCGCCTCACTTCGCCCCCATGGCAGGTGCGCGCGAGTTTATCCCTCGTACATTATGTCATGTTCGCTTCCCCACGCTAGGTAGGCAATATGATATAGAGGGATAAACTCACGCATTAGGCAAGATGACATGATGTAGAGGGATAAACTCAAGCAATATGATATAAACCCCATCTTTTTATCCTCGATGGCAACAATATAATACGTGTCGTTTCCCCTTTTGTCACTGGGATCGAGCACCGCATGATTGAACCCAAAGCTAAGCACTTCTCCCATTGCAAGAAAGATCAGCCTAGTAGGCCAAACCAAACTGATAATTCGAATAGACTTGCAAAGATAACAAATCATACATAAAAGAATTCAGAGGAGATTCAAATATTGTTCATAGATAATCTTGATCATAAACCCACAATTCATCGGATCTCGACAAACACACCGCAAAAAGAAGTTACATCGAATAGATCTCCAAGAAGATCGAGGAGAACTTTGTATTGAGATCCAAAGAGCGAGAAGAAGCCATCTAGCTAATAACTATGGACCCGAAGGTCTGAGGTAAACTACACACACATCATCAGAGAGGCTATGGTGTTGATGTAGAAGCCCTCCGTGATCAATGCCCCCTCCGGTAGAGCGCCGAAAAAGGCCCCAAGATGGGATCTCACGAGTACAGAGAGTTTCGGCAGTGGAAATAGGGTTTCTCGTGCTCCTGGATGTTTTTGGGGTATAAGAGTATATATAGGCGAAGGAAGCCAGCCAGGAGAGCCATGAGGGGCCCACAAGGGTGGGGGGGGGTGCGCACAGGGGGCATGCGCGTCTCCCTGGCTCGTGGACTCCTCGGTTGTTTCTTGACATCCACTCCAAGTCCTCTAGATCACGTTTGTTCTAAAAAATCACGCTCCCGAAGGTTTCATTCCGTTTGGACTCCGTTTGATATTCCTTTTCTACGAAACACTGAAATAGGCAAAAAAAAACAGCAATTTGCACTGGGCCTTGTGTTAGTAGGTTAGTCCCAAAAATTGTATAGAAGTGTATAATAAAGCCCATTAAACATCCAAAACAGAATATATAATAGCATGGAACAATCAAAAATTATAGATACATTGGAGACGTATCAGTGTCTACCTTCCATTGCATTGCTTGTAATTTATTGAAATGCCTTCTGCTTAGTTCACACATCATAGTTCTGATTATCTCACGCCGTCCTGTTTTTCGTACATATTACAACGTCCTATCATGTGGTTGTCTAACATCAAAGTTCACTTCATCTGTATCATGCATCAATTTGTTCTGAAGAACTAAATTTGTATTCCTTTTTCTTGTCGGCTTGACTTAACATGGCACAGAGAAAGAGGAAGGATGTAGGATCGAAAGTAGGTCTAGAGGGGGGTGATTGGACTACTTGAGCAAATAATAATCTAGCCTTTTCCCAATTTTATTTGTTGACAGATTTTAGCAACTAGTACAAGCCAAGCAATCAACCTACACATGCAATTCTAAGAGTATAGAAGCGGAAAGTAAACCATTGCACATGAAGGTAAAGGGAAGGGTTTGTAGAAGGCAAACGCAATGTAGACACGAAGATTTTTGGCGTGGTCCCGATAGGTTATGCTATCATACATCCACGTTGATGGAGACTTCAACCCACGAAGGGTAACAGATGCACGAGTCCACGGAGGGATCCACCCATGAAGGGTCCATGAAGAAGCAACCTTGTCTATCCCACCATGGCCATCTCCCACAAAGGACTTGCCTCACTCGGGTAGATCTTCATGAAGTAGGCGATCTCCTTGCCCTTACGAACTTCTTGGTTCAACTCCACATCTTCTCGGAGGCTCCCAAGCGACACCTAACCAATCTAGGAGACACCACTCTCCAAAAGGTAATAGACGGTGTGTTGATGATGAACTCCTTGCTCTTGTGCTACAAATGATAGTCTTCCCAACACTCAACTCTCTCTCACTGATTTGGATTTGGTGGAAAGAAGATTTGAGTGGAAAGCAACTTGGGGAAGGCTAGAGATCAAGATTCCTGTGATAGGATTGGAATATCTTGGTCTCAACACATGAGTAGGTGGTTCTCTCTTAGAAAATGAGTAGTGGAAGTGTAGGAACGTTCTGATGGCTCTCTCTCAAATGGAGATGGGATGGAGGGGGTGAGGGAGTCCTGGATTAGGGGGTGTCCGGATAGCCGAACTATCACCGTTGGCCGGACTCCTGGACTATGAAGATACAAGATTGAAGACTTTGTCCCGTGCCCGGATGGGACTTCCCTTGGCGTGGAAGGCAAGCTTGGCGTCTGGATATGTAGATATCCTACCATTGTAACCGACTACTGTAACCCTAAACCTCTCCGGTGTCTATATAAACCGGAGGGTTTTAGTCCATAGGACTAACAACAATCATACCATAGGCTAGCTTCTAGGGTTTAGCCTCTCCGATCTCGTGGTAGATCTACTCTTGTACTACCCATAACATCAATATTAATCAAGCAGAGTAGGGTTTTACCTCCATCGAGAGGGCACGAACCTGGGTAAAAACATCGTGTCCCTTGTCTCCTGTTACCATCCGCCTAGACGCACAGTTGGGACCCCCTACCGAGATCCGCCGGTTTTGACACCGACATTGGTGCTTTCATTGAGAGTTCCTCTGTGTCATCATCTTTAGGCCCGATGGCTCCTTCGATCATCAATAACGACGCGGTCCAGTGGTGAGACTTTTCTCCCGGACAGATCTTCGTGTTCGGGCGGCTTTGCATTGCGGGCCAATTCACTTGGCCATCCGGAGCAGATCGAAGCTACGCCCCTAGCCATCGTGTAAGATTTGGGAGTTTGAACTACACGGCCGACATCCGCAGAGACTTGATCTTTGACGGATTCGAGCCACGCCCAAGCTGCCACAGACTTGTCTCGATGGGCACGATCTAGCTCTGCCACCGGTCAAAGGCTCGAGGTCAGACCAGCCCCACTCCGACCCTTAGCTCGGAGCTGACTCCGCCGGTCGAGGACGAGTGGCTGGACACCGCCTCGGGGGCTACGATCTCTACGGCGATTGAGCTGAACACCATCCCTATCCTTTGCGAAGCCCGTGACTCCGAGGTGCCAAACTCCTCTCCGGACACCGAACCTCCCGTGCCCCTGCCAATCGAATCCGATTGGGCGCCGGTTATTGTCGGATTTCGGGTTCCGGCAGACCCTTGAGGTTCGATCTCTGGGGTGCGCGCGGAGATCCAACCCTCCACCGTCTCACACTTCGCCGAATCGCAGGGACCTAAACTACTAAACAGAACAGCACAAGAGACACGAGATTTATACTAGTTCGGGCCACCGTTGTGGTGTAATACCCTACTCTAGTTTGTGGTGTGGTGGATTGCCTCTTGGGCTGATGAGGAATAAGACAGGAAGAACAGCCTCGCGTGGGTCTGTTCTTGGTGGGTGTGATGAACTGCTAGATGGTGTTCCGTCGCTCTAGCTTGAGGATCGGGTCTCTATCTCTCTCTGGATTCCAAATGCCAGCTCCCCCTTCTACTATGGTGGCTAGCTCTACTTATATAGATGAAGGCCCCGGCCTCTTCCCAAATATTGAGCGGGAAGGGCGCCAACAATTGGCCATTTTGAAGGGGAACAACGGGTACACTTATCCCGACTAAAGTTGGTCCTCGCTTTGCCAAGGCTCTGGTGATGACGCCGCATGGGCTCCACGATGACTCCCTTCCAGCCGTTGGGGCTGGTCTTGGTCTTGTTGCAATCAAACGGATGCCTTTGCTTGATGCTCTCGCTGCGCTTGCTCCCTTTGCACCAAAGAGGAAAGGAGGACGCTGGGCTGGCGCTCGACCGGGCGCCCTTGGTCGCGTCATGGCTTGCGTCATGGGCACCTCGCGAGGTATCCTGCCTTGAACTCTCCGCCTCCTCATGAGTCAGCCTGACGAGGCCGTGCCTGAGGAAGCTCCTTGTCGTCCGCCCCGCGAGGCTTGGCCCCTCGCGAGGGTCTTGCGCTTGCGTTGACAAAGATGGGCTCTCCTGGGCCTCCTTTGAGCCATGCCGCACGCAGGCAAGTCTGGGGACCCCCATTCCCAGAACGCCGACAGTAGCCCCCGGGCCCACGGCGCGCCCGAACTTGGCCGAGCAGAGAGGCGAAAGGGCAAGTGCGAAGCATCGCGGGCCCTAACAGCCTGCGGCCTTGGGCGACGCGTGGCGGTTGATTGGACGTGTGCGCACTGCTCCCCCACGATGCCTCGGTAACCTCCTAGATTCGGCAAATCCCTGCGTGCGGAGTTGGTCATGATTACCGGTGATCGTGGAGGCCGACGGTTGGCCTTAAGTACGGAACGGCGCGCGCCCTTCCAGTCTATCCTTTCTTGTCTCTCCTTCTTCTCCATGGCTCCACCAAGGAAGTTCTCGGCCGCAGAGAAGGGGAAGGGCCGTCAGGTCGAGTCTTCCTCTCTTCCGCCTAAGCGTGGTCGAGGTCGCCCTCGCAAGCACCCCGTGGCCTCCTCGGCGGTCCCCCGCGGTCGTGGGGGAGACTCTCAGCGTGGCGACGAGCGGCTGGCCATGGTCGGAGGGCGTGCCCCGGCCGCGCGTCCCCTGAGGCCGCGCCTCCATGCTGCTGAAGCGCTACCGGAGTTTATGGTGAGGGCGGAGGAGCCGTCCGGCGTCCGGCTTTAGCTCCCGTGCTTCCTCCTGGGTGAGCTCCCAGATGGCGCCCTGAGTGGCCTCTGGCTCCAGGCAGATGGCTGCTGCAGCCGGGCTTCGTGGGCTTCTCTGGAGGTCTCTGCTGCAGGGAACCTGTTCCTGGCCCGCGGCTGGCAGACGTTCGCTCGCGCGCGTGGTCTCTGCCGCCGGTGCTCCCTGCACTTCAAGTATGATGACGATGCCACCCTCTACGTGAGGGTGTTCGGGGAAGACGGTCGCCGCATGGGGTGCTGCCCTGAAGACGACGACCGCAGCCGAGGACTCAGCCCCAGCGTGGGTGGAGAGGGCAGCGCGCGGGCGGCCGACGATGCCCGCGACTCCTCACGCTTCACCAGCTCTTCTTCGGGTGGTGATTCTTCCAGCAGCGGCCGCGGCCAGCCCCCACCCCGCTGCGCCTGCCTGGGGGTGGCAGCGGGTCCGCTTGCCGCCACGCCCCAGTGAAGCGCGAGAGGGAGTCTGACTGAGCTCCGGAGGCAGCTCGGGCCTTCCAAGAGAGCCGGCGCGGGGCGTGCTTCACCTGCTTCTGTCCTTTTCCTTTCTTTTCTCCTGCGTAAAAAGGGAACAATGTGTGGCCCTGTGGGGGCGCGTTTAGGGCAACGCCGTTATCATCGCTTTTGTTATCCTGACATCGTTTGTTCCTTCGCCGTGCACCCATTCGCAAGTGAACCCCAGCCGTGGCGGCGGGGGCGACCGACCCAGGCCCCGTGTTCGCGTTGTGCTGCCCGTGAGGCATGGTCAGGAGGGGTGCTCCAGCTGTGGACCAGGGCCGTGAAAACTCGAGCGATAGGGGCAGGAACGCTCGCGGGGGATCCCGAGGCTTCCGCCTCACGAGTCCCCGCGCAAGAGAAATCGAGGCAGGGGATTGAAAAAGGTCGAAGAACCACGGACCAAAAAGGGGCGATAGTTTTGATAAAAACTCCAAATGGGAATAACTAGTCAACTGCAGAAAGCAAATGAAAAAGCCGCGTCCGGCACCTAGTCTCGTCTTCGATGTCTTCTCACCAGCGGAGCTAAGTGCTGCCACTGGGCGTGGGAGGGAGCCCCTGGGCCTGAGGCCGGCACTCCTGAGACTCCGGGGCGTGTACAGCCCCAACTCATTATTACGTGAGAGTGTCACGGGCGGCGAGCTTCACAGGCGTTCGCCTTCTTCACAGGCTCCGGGCCTTTCTTCTGGGAAGCAAGCTTCACGGGCGTTTGCCCTCTTCACAGGCTCCGGGCCTTTTCCAAAAGAATGAACTTCACAGGCATTCGCCTTCTTCATAGGCTCTGGGCCTTCTCCAAAAAGATGAACTTCACAGGCATTCGCCTTCTTCACAGGCTCAGGGCCTTTTCCAAAAAGATGAACTTCACAGGCATTCGCCTTCTTCACAGGCTCTGGGCCTTTTCCAAAAAGATGAACTTCACAGGCATTCGCCTTCTTCACAGGCTCTGGGCCTTTTCCAAAAAGATGAACTTCACAGGCATTCGCCTTCTTCACAGGCTCTGGGCCTTTTCCAAAAATATGAACTTCATAGGCATTCGGCTTCTTCACAGGCTCTGGAACTTTTCCAAGAAGATGAACTTCACAGGCATTCACCTTCTTCACAGGCTCTGGGCCTTTTCCAAAAAGATGAACTTCACAGGCATTCGCCTTCTTCACAGGCTCTGGGCCTTTTAGGGGTAAAACCTCCGGAGGTGTTGGATGTTCCACGCGTTCTGTATAGGTACTCCCTCTTGAGTCTCCAAGCGCACGGAGCCAGGCCTGGAAACATGAACAACCTTGAATGGGCCCTCCCACATGGGAGAGAGCTTATGCAGTCCCTCCCTGGAGAGGACCCGTTGGAGAACGAGGTCCCCTACCTCGAGAGTTCTGGGGCGGATGCTGCGGCAGTGGTATCGCCGGAGTGCCTGCTGGTACTCGCCGCCGCAGTCAGCTTCTCGACGGGCGCCTTCCTCAAAGACAAGGGTCGCCCCGCATGGCGTCCTGCTGCATTTCATCGAACGCCAGGACCCGCGCGGATCGACGCTTGACCTCGTGAGGGAGGACCGCTTCGGCTCCGTAGACCAGGAAGAAGGGGGTCTCTCTAGTTGGCTTGGTTGCGGTTGTGCGGATGGACCACAACACAGATGGAAGCTTATCGTACCAGCCTCTGCCGCAGGCTTCCAGTTTCTTCTTGAACGTCCTAGTCTTGAGGCCTCTCAGGACCTCTGCATTGGCCCGCTTGGCCTGTCCATTCCTGCGGGGGTGCGCCTCCGAAGCGTAGCATATCTGCGTCCCAAGGTTAGCGCAGTACGTTTTAAAAAAGTTACTGGTGAACTGCGAACTGTTGTCGGTGATGACGCGGTTCGGCACTCCGAACCGGCTCACGATGCCCTTGATGAACCTGACCGCAGAACCAGCGGGGATGGCGCGGGCGGCCTCGACTTCGGCCCACTTGGTGAATTTGTCCATGACGACGTAGAGGTAGCGATAGCCCCCTGGCGCCCGAGGAAAAGGGCCCAGAATGTCCAGCCCCCAGACCGCGAACGGCCGAGTGAGGGGGATGGTTTGCAGACCTCCTGCTAGCTGGTGGATCTGCTTGGCATGGAATTGGCAAGCCTCGCAAGCCTTCACGAGTTCGATAGCATCATTGAGCGCGGTGGGCCAATAGAAACCGCTGCGGAACGCCTTGCCGACAAGGGTACATGACGATGAATGGTGCCCACAATCTCCGCCATGTATATCTGCCAGCAATTCCTTCCCCTGTTCCCTGGTGATGCAGCGCAGGGATACATCGTTCGGTCGTTTCCGGTAGAGCTCTCCATCCATGATGCTCTATGCCGTGGCTTGCCGCGCCACACGCTCTGCCTCCTCCTCCTCCTTCTCCGGCAAAGTCCCACGCGTTAAGTAACTCTTGAGCTCCGTGATCCAGCACTCCTCTTGAGGTTCCATCGTTAGGAGCAGGCGTGCTCCTGAGGCCGGGCCACAGGCTGGGGCTCCCAAGGCAGGTGGCTGAGGGAGCTCCTCCCGAGGTTGTGCTGTGCTTGATAACGGCGGCAGGGCTGAGGGCTTGAAGAGCCGTTCGTCAAAGACGCCTGGCTCCTGGGGTAACCTCCTGGAGGCTCGTTTGGCGATGTCGTCAGCCTCTTGATTGGTGCCGCGGGGCACGCGCTGTAGCTCCAACCCCCAGAACTGTTTCTCCATCCTGCGGACCTCCGCAAGGTAGGCCTCCATGTGTTCATCTCTTGGCTCCTACACCTTGTTGGAGAAATTGACGAGGAGCTGCGAATCGCCCTTGATGGTAAGGCGCTTCACCCCCAGGGCAGCGGCAGCCTTTAGACCCGCTATCAGCCCCTCGTATTCTTCTATATTGTTGGAGACCTTCTCGCCATGCTGGAAACAGAGCAGCACGGCATAGTAGAGCTTGTCCTGAGCGAGAGATATGAGCACCGCCCCAGCCCCAGCGCCCTGTCTGGAGAATGCTCCGTCGAAGTACATGACCCAACCTTCTGGCGCTTCGCTCCCTGGGGTGAGGGACCGATCCTTGCCGGCCCTGAGGCCCGGTGCTTCTGTCCATTTGGCCACGAAATCTGCCAGCGCGGCCCCGTTGATGACTCTGGTCGTGCTGAACTCGAGCTGGAATGCTTGCAGGTCAATGTTCCACTCGGCGACCCTTCCGGCCGTGTTGGGGCTCCTGAGCACCCTCTCCAGGGGGTATGCCGAGACAACCTTGATTGGATGACCCTGGAAGTAGTGCCGCAGCTTGCGCGAAGCCACCAACAACGCGAGGAGGAGCTTCTGCGGCATGGGGTACCGTGCCCTCGCATCCCGTAACACGGTGCTGACGAAGTACATCGGGTGCTCGACGAGGTTAGGGGCGTCGGTGCTGGTGGCGTCTTCCGTAAGTTGTGGTGCCTCCCGAGGCGACGGCGCGTCCGGAAGCTGGGTGCTTGGATGGGAGGCCTCCTCCGCCCTTGGTGCGCTCTGCTGTGACGGCTGATCTTCTTCCATTGCGGTGCTGGCTTCTGCTAGTTCCTTTTGATCCGGTCTTGCCTTAGCTCGGGTGGCCGGCGTGGTCTTGGACTGACGTCCCTCCCTACCTGCCACCAGAGCAGTGCTAGCGGAGTTGTGAGTGGCGGCGAGGTAGAGTAGCAAGGGCCTCGAGGGCGCGGGCCACCATCACTGGAGGGCTGGTCAGGTACCTCTTGAGGTCTTGAAACGCTTTGTCGGCCTCTTCAGTCCACTCGAAGGGCCCCTTTTCATTCATTAGCTGGAAGAAAGGCAGCGCCCGCTCCCCAATCAGGAGATGAAACGGCCCAGCGCCGTTACGCGCCCCGTGAGCTTCTGCATTTCCCTGAGGGTCTTTGGTGGGCTCATGTCTTCCACTGCCTTGACCTTTTCTGGGTTAGCCTCAATGCCTCGGTGGGACACGAGGAAACGCAGAAGCTTGCCTGAGGGAACTCCAAACACACACTTCTCCGGGTTGAGTCGCAGGCTCACTGCGTTGAGGCTCATGAAGGTTTCTTCCTGTGGCTTGTATCAAGGTCTTGGCCTCGCGAGACTTCACCACGATGTCGTCGACGTATGCCTCCACATTCTTCCTGAGCTGTGGGCCCAAGGTGATGTGCATGAGCCGCTGGAAGGTTGCCCCCGCGTTGCGCAACCCGAACGGCATGCATGTATAGCAGTACACTCCATACGGGGTTAGGAAGGCCGTCTTTTCCACGTCTTCCACCTCCATCTTGATTTGGTGATACCCGGAAAAGGCGTCCAAGAAGCATAACAGGTCACACTCGGCGGTGGAATCGACGATCTGGTCGATGCGAGGGAGCAGAAATGGATCCTGCGGGCATGCTTTGTTGAGGTTGGTGAAGTCGACACACATGCGCTCCTTGCCTCCCTTCTTTGGCACCACCACAGGGTTGGCCAACCAATCTGGGTATCAGACCTCGCGAATAACCCTCGCGGCCTCTAGCTTGCGGGTCTCTTGGACGATAAAGGCCTGCTTTTCAGTGGACTGCCTTCTCGCTTTCTGTTTCACTAGACACACATTGGGGCACACGTTAAGGTGGTGCTCGATTACGCCCCGTGGGATCCCCGCCAGCTGATCGGGCTCCCAGGAGAACACCTTCTTGTTCGCACGCAGGAACTTGACGAGGGCCTCCTCCTGTTCGGGCTCGAGGTTGGCGCCTATGGTGAAGGTGGCGTTTGTGGACCCGTCCTCATCGACAGGTATCTGCTTGATCTCCGCCTTGTCTTGAGTGAACAACTACTTCTTCTTGGTCGGCGCAGCCCCCTTGGGCTTGGGGGCTTCCGCATCGGCGGGCTGCGCTGCGGCCGCCGTCTTGAGGATGAGCCTGAGCGCTCGTAGCGCACCTTCAGTATCCCCGGGCACGGTGAGGACGCCGCTGCTCCCAGGCATCTTCATGAGGTTGTACCCCGGGTGGGTTGCAGCCATGAATTTGGCCAATGCTGGATAGCCAAGGATGGCATTGTAGGGGAGGCCGATGGGGGCGATCTCGAAGTCGACCAGTTCCGTCGCGGAAGTTGTCGTAGGTGCCGAAAGGTCACCGGAAGCCGGATTGCCACAAGGAGCTAGATGACCCTCCTCCCACGCCTCGAAAAAGGCCGGTGGGCTGCAGCCGCTCCCCGGGTATGCAGAGGAGGTTGAAGGCCTCGGCGAGAAATGCGTTGAGGCCGGCACCGCGTCGATGAGGGTCCTGGTGACGGCAACCTGGCAGATTGTGGGTGTGCAGAGCATGGGGAGCGCACCCGAGCCGGCCGAGTTGGTGGGGTGGTCTTGAGAGTTGAAGGTCAGCCCGGCCGACGACTCCGTCCGACCTGAGGGAGCCCTCTGCCGCGTGGAGGCGGCGCCGGCCCGGCGGACGAATGTCTTGACATGGCGGCTGGAAGGCGGCGCCTGCGAGCCGCCCAGGAGGGCTGCGACGAGCAGAGGAACCGGCGCGACGGGGCGGGTGACGGGGAAGCCGCGCGGCCCCTCCCCTGAGGTCGCCGAGGAGCGCAAGGACGATGCTGCCGCTTCGCCCCGGGCCGGGTGGCGGCCGACGGCAGGTGACGGGAACGACGAGGGCGCCCGGCCGACGGGAGCCGTCTGGGCGACATGGGAGGCGATGGCGGCTCGGCGCTCGGCGCGGGCCCGACGAGCGTCAGACATTGTTGCGGTGGTCGGGGAAGAACGAGGCGACGAAAGGCAGATTCCGGCGCACCCCTACCTGGCGCGCCAAATGTCGGATTTCGGGTTCCGGTAGACCCTTGAGGTTCGAACTCTGGGGTGCGCGCGGAGATCCAACCCTCCACCGTCTCACACTTCGCCGAATCGCAGGGACCTAAACTACTAAACATAACAGCACAAGAGACACGAGATTTATACTAGTTCGGGCCACCGTTGTGGTGTAATACCTACTCTAGTTTGTGGTGTGGTGGATTGCCTCTTGGGCTGATAAGGAACAGTACAGGGAAGAACAACCTCGCGTGGGTCTGTTCTTGGTGGGTGTGATGAACTGCTAGATGGTGTTCCGTCGCTCTAGCTTGAGGATCGGGTCTCTATCTCTCTCTGGATTCCAAATGCCAGCTCCCCCTTCTACTATGGTGGCTAGCTCTACTTATATAGATGAAGGCCCTGGGCCTCTTCCCAAATATTGAGCGGGAAGGGCGCCAACAATTGGCCATTTTGAAGGGGAACAACGGGTACACTTATCCTAACTAAAGTTGGTCCTCGCCTGCCAAAGGCTCTGGTGATGACGTCTGCTTGGGCTCCATGATGACTCCCTTCCAGCCGTTGGGGCTGGTCTTGGTCTTATTGCACCAAAACGGATGCCTTTGCTTGATGCTCGCCGCGCTTGCTCCCTTTGCACCAAAGAGGAAAGGAGGACGCCAAGGCTGGTCGGGCGCCTCGATCGGGCGCCCTTGGTCGTCATGGCTTGCGTCATGGGCACCTCGCGAGGTACCCTGCCTTGAACTCTTCGCCTCCTCATGAGTCAGCCTGACGAGGCCGTGCCTGAGGAAGCTCCTTGTCGTCCGCCCCACGAGGCTTGGCCCCTCGCGAGGGTCTTGCGCTTGCGTTGATGAAGATGGGCTCTCCTGGGCCTCCGTTGAGCCACGCCGCAGGCCGCAGGCAGGCAAGTCTGGGGACCCCCGTTCCCAGAACGCCGACAGTTATGGAGTTCACTGCCACGGACATCTTTCAGCACTCGCCCTTTGGCGACATCCTGTATTCACTAAAGTCTCTCTCTTTATCAAGAGAGCCCTGGCCGGACTAAGGTCAGGAAGGTTAAAAGTGACGATGAAGAAATTCAACGCCCACCCACCACCCACTTTGTAGCCACAGTCGATGATTTAACCGACATGCTCGACTTCGACTCCGAAGACATCGACGGTATGGACGACGATGCAGGAGACAACCAAGAACCAGCACCTACAGGGCACTTCATATGACATATACATGGTGGACATCCCAAAAGATGGGAATGGCGATGGAACAGCGGAGGATGACCCCTCCAAGAAACAGCCCAAGCGCCAAGGCCAACAAGCGCCGCTCTAAATCCCGCCACAAAGAAAAGCGGTGATTCCAAAGCACGGGAGATAATAACACCCTGCATAAAGGTGCGAAGACAACCTCCTCCCGGCAGGATTCAGCATGAGGAGGAGGAGAAGCCAGCCTTCATGATGAGCGGCAGACAGAGAGGTAGAGGATGATAATTATATGCCTCCCTCCGAAGACGAGGCAAGCCTCGACGACGACGAATTTGTCGTGCCTGAGGATCCCGTCGAACAAGAGTGTTTCAAACGCAGGCTTATGGCCACGGCAAGCAGCCTCAAGAAAAAGCAGCAACAGCTTAGAGCTGACCAAGACTTGCTAGCTGACAGATGGACTGAAGTCCTTGCAGCCGAAAAGTACGAACTCGAATGCCCCTCCAAGAGCTACCCAAAACGCAGGCTGCTACCCCAATTAGAGGAGGAAGCACCCAAACCTACATCACCCAAGATGACGGCCGACCGGCCACCTCGTGGCCGCGACAGAGAGGCCTCTAGGCCCTCCACTAAAGCCGCACCCCGGCGTCGCTCGAAAAGTACAAAGGCACGGGGAAATGCGCGAGACCTGCAAGACATATTGGAGGACAAGGCAAGGCAAACAAGATCGAT
Organism: Aegilops bicornis; assembly: GCA_021605145.1. Classification (NCBI taxonomy): domain Eukaryota; kingdom Viridiplantae; phylum Streptophyta; class Magnoliopsida; order Poales; family Poaceae; genus Aegilops; species Aegilops bicornis. The sequence goes on from CM038669.1 coordinate 290,488,623, forward strand.
CTATGGATCGCGTGGGCACCCCACGACACGTGATGACTACCGTCACGCCGGATACAGCAATTCCGGCTGGGCTGAACACAGTAGTCAAAGCTCATTTGAGCTGCGTCGTGATATAGCCCAATACATAGGCGCCGCACACCCACTATGCTTCACAGACGAAGTAATGGATCATCAAATCCCCGAGGGTTTCAAACCCGTAAACATCGAATCATATGATGGCACAACAGATCCTGCGGTTTGGATTGAGGACTATCTCCTTCATATCCACATGGCCCGCGGTGATGATCTACACGCCATCAAATACGTCCCACTCAAGCTTAAAGGACCAGCTCGGCATTGGCTCAACAGCTTGCCAGCAGAATCAATTGGTTGTTGGGAAGACCTGGAAGCCGCATTCCTCGATAACTTCCAGGGCACATATGTGCGATCACCAGACGCCCATGACCTAAGCCACATAATTCAGCAGCCAGATGAATCGGCCAGACAATTCTGGACACGGTTCCTAACCAAGAAAAATCAAATCGTTGACTGTCCGGATGCAGATGCCCTTGCAGCCTTCAAACATAACATCCGCGACGAGTGGCTTGCCCGGCACCTAGGACAGGAAAAGCCAAAATCCATGGCAGCCCTCACAACACTCATGACCCGCTTTTGCGCGGGAGAGGACAGCTGGCTAGCTCGCAGTAACAACTTGACCAAAAACCATGGTAGTTCGGATACCAAGGACAGCAATGGCAGGTCGCGTCGCAACAAGCACAAGCGCCGCATTAACGGCGATAATGCTGAAGATACGACAGTCAATGCCGGATTCAGAGGCTCTAAACCCGGTCAGCGGAAAAAGCCGTTCAAAAGAAATACTCAGGGCCCGTCCAATTTGGACCGAATACTCGATCGCTCGTGCCAGATACACGGCACCCCCGAAAAACCAGCCAACCACACTGTCGGTGTCAAAACCGGCGGATCTCGGGTAGGGGGTCCCGAACTGTGCGTCTAGGCGGATGGTAACAGGAGACAAGGGACACGATGTTTTTGCCCAGGTTCGGGCCCTCTCGATGGAGGTAAAACCCTACTCCGCTTGATTAATATTGATGATATGGGTAGTACAAGAGTAGATCTACCACGAGATCAGAGAGGCTAAACCCTAGAATCTAGCCTATGGTATGATTGTTGTTCGTCCTATGGACTAAAACCCTTCGGTTTATATAGACATCGAATAGGGTTAGGGTTACACAGAGTCGGTTACAATGGTAGGAAATCTACATATCCGTATCTCCAAGCTTGCCTTCCACGCCAAGGAAAGTCCTATCCGGACACGGGACGAAGTCTTCAATCTTGTATCTTCATAGTCCAGGAGTCCGGACGAAGATCATAGTTCGGCTATCCGGACACCCCCTAGTCCAGGATTCCCTCAGTAGCCCCTGAACCAGGCTTCAATGGCGCATTTAGTCCGGTAGCGCATATTGTCTTCGGCATTGCAAGGCGGGTTCCTCCTCCGAATATTTCATAGAAGGTTTTGAACACAAGGATAGTGTCCGGCTCTACAAAACAAGTTCCACATATAACCGTAGAGAGAATAATTTTTGCACAGATCTGCTGACGTATTCCGCGGCGTGACATCACACCACGGCCATGCCTTTATTCGAATCATTTTTTACTGTCCCACCTCAGCGCGTTTAGCGAGGCGGTTTCCACACGCGTCTTATCAAAGCGTAGATCGTGCCCCCTTATTCCGGGATTCTCATCAATACGGGCGTGGGTAACACAACCGCGCCTGTTGGCACGCCTCCTCTATCGAAGGTGAGTCCCAATCGATCACGGGGAGGGCTCTTGGTATTCAACCTCTTTATAACGAGACCAAGGCCTTCTTCTTTTTTCCAATCTCAATCGAATCCGCCTCTCGCTTCGAGTTCCAACACCCAAAGCTTCAGATTTAGGCGCTTCGGACCTTCGACGATGTCCGGCTCCGACCAGCACGGCCGGTGGATGCCTTCTTCCGTCACGGAAGAAGATGTGCTAAAGCTGCGAGACGCCAGGTATCTAACCGGCGAGATTTCACATAGGCTACCTGCCCCAGGGCAGGTCATTCCCACTCCCGAGCCCGGCGAGAGCGTGGTGTTCGTGTCTCACTTCCTTCGGGGTTTAGGCTTCCCGACGGATCCCTTTGTGCGGGGGCTCATGTTTTATTATGGGCTGGAATTCCATGACTTGAATCCGGAGTCCATCCTCCACATCTCGTCATTCATTGTCGTATGCGAAGCCTTCCTCCGCATTACCCTTCACTTCGGATTGTGGCTCAAGACCTTCAAGGTGGAGCCGAAGATGACCAAGGGTTAACAGGCAGAGTGCGGAGGGGCTGTCATAAGCAAGTGTGCTGATGCTCCGTGGCCCGAGGGCTCTTTTCAGGAGGAGCTTGCTTTGTGGCAACGGGAGTGGTTTTATATCACCGCTCCCAGGGGCACCAAATGGGTGGCGCCACCCACTTTCCGCTCAGGTCCACCACAGCGGCTGGCGTCATGGGTCAACAAGGGGCTCGACTGGGGGCCATCCAAGGACGTTCCTCTGTTGCAGGGCTGTATTCGAGACCTCCAAGAAAGAGAGATCAATCTGGTCGTAGCGGTGCAGGTTATGCTGATTCGGCGCCTTCTGCCCTGCAAATGTCGCCCCCTCCGTTTGTGGGAGTTTAATCCAGAGGGACCACGAGCTCTCCAACATTTTATGAGCGCGACGCCCGTGGAGATGTATAAACTGTTCTTCGGATCACAAGAGAAGTGTCCGGATTCGACTGAGGACGCAGGACTAAGCTGCAATCGCCCAGATACTCAAGTAAGTAGTCCTGTACCCGGATAGGCTGTCCGTTTATTTATCGTAAACTTGCCCTTAAAGGAGCTATTTCTTGAACAGGAGTAGCGAAGGCAAAGTTGATAAGGTGTCCGATTCCCCTCCTAGAGACCACGCCTGATCCCGTGCTGACCAAGATGTTGAAGGCCGTGCCTTTTAAAGAAGGCGAAGGGGGGAGCATGGAAGCAACTGCCTCCGCGAAGGAGGCTTTCAAGGAAGGAGGGATAAAGAACCCTACCCTCCAAGGGGAGAAGAGGGGCGCTTCTGAAGACCCGGAGGCCAAGGCCTCAACGCGGGGAAAGAAATCTTCATCAGAGAGTCCGGCGCTGGGAAGTACCCCAGCCGCACTATTTCCCCAAGGGGACCAGCCCTCCAGCGAGCCGTAAGTAAAAAGAAGGGGTCTTGTAAATAAGGGACATCCCTGTATTTATTTCTGAAGATAACCGAAATTATACCTTGTAGTTCGGATCTCAGCCCTTCTCAGCAGAGCTCGTCTTCGAGGGATCTTCGTCCGGAGATGATGAAGAGTGAAACGGCTCCACCTATCGCGCCTTCATGCGAGGCAGACGACCATGAGGTCTCGTCGCGGAGGGTTTCCCCGAGTCCGGCGGGGCCGAAAGGCCCGACGCCAACTGGTGTGCGGTCGGAGGAGTTGAAGGATCTTCTCGGGCGAGCGTCTATCTTAGAAGATCACCGTGCGCTAATGGGTACGGTGATTGAAAGGATTGCATCCGCTGAGAGCGGATTGCATGAAGCCGTCAGAAGTTTGCTGACGGGGTTTGAGGTACGCAAAAATGATGTACCTCCTGACAGTTTATGCATATAGAATGCACCCTGTATAGATAGTAGCCCCTGAGACTCGGTATGTTGTTAAAATTGACAGGGTGCCGAGGATCATAATCTTAGTTATAACATGTCGCCGTTCCTATGTAGGTGGCGGGGCATCCGGTGGCCAGCCGGACTGATGAATTTGCCGAACTAAAGAGGCAACTTGACGAGGCGGATGCGGACATCGCGCTTGTCAATAAGCGGTTTGACGAGTCACAAGGTATGCGACTTCTCCGCAGACACCTGGTAAGGGAGCTTGACGCCCATGCCTTACTACTTGTATGCTTTGATGCAGATGGTGCCGCTGCTGTGGAGAAGCTGTGGGCGGAACTCGCCCGAGCTAAAGAGCAAGCCCGAAATAGTAATGCGGCCGCTTTAAGGGCGGCCGAAGAGCTGAAAGCCGAACAGGCTGCTCACTGCTGAAGCAAAGAGGAAATGGCCGATATGGCCCTGAAGCTGAAGAATGCTACCGATCGCTGCGGGGTGCTTGAAAAAGAGCGTTGAGCGGAACAAGAGGACCTGAAAAAGGCCACCGCTGAAGCCAAGGATGCCCGCTCCGCTATGAGAGCTGCAAAGGAGGAGCTGCGTCAGGCTGGGGATATTGCGGCCGGAAAGCCTTTTCTGCTGCGGAGGAAGTTCACGGATCCGAAGTATGCTCAGTTGGACTGGCTGTGGAGTTCGGAGGATGCTTATCTGGACTTAGCGGCGAGTGCTGCGGACGCGATCGAGCACTTACGAGGCCAGAAGGGGCACATAAGGGAAGACCTATTTTGGTCGTAGTTCCATAGTCCGGAGCGTCCTCTTCCGTTGACCGATCGGTTGGCTGAATGGACCGAGCTGAATCGATTGTCCGGACTTGCCATGATGCATGTCATGACTCATTTGTGGCCAGGGGGACCTCAGCCGAAGAGTTATTTTGGCTTAGTGCAGCAGTTCCTTGGTGCTGTACCGCGTATCGACGCAATGAAGCGGTCGGCGTGCATTGAGGGGGCGCCGATGGCTCTTGCCCGTGTCAAGAAATACTGGGCAGAGATGAAGGCCACCGACATTGCGTCCCCAGATTCGGACGGAAGCCGAGTACCAGTCGAGCGCTATTTTGAGGACGTTCTTCCGGGCGCTGCTTAATAGAGACGCAAGATTTCGAAGGATGTTATGTTTGAATGACATGTACAATTTTATGAAACAATGTTTCAATATAATATAAGAGCTTTTTATACTTGTGCGTTCAAGTAGCAAACTACGTCCTGTGCGACCGTTGATGTATATATGTGTATAACCTGAAAGATGGCAGTCTTCGGCTTCAGCCCCCACGCACATAGTGCGGGGGGTGTTTGCAAAGAAAGCGCGTTTTCACACTTAATCCAACGTCTTGGTCCTATAAAGGAGGTGGTAGTGTAGAAAAATAGGCAACCGGCCTATAATGCTTTATCACTTTCACTTAGCCATAGGAGTTCGATGGTGAGGCTACTATATAGCCCCTGGGGGCACCGCACTCTCCCGAATTCGGGGTGCATATGTGCCTGACTGGGAAACGGTCCTTCGTTTAATGCGGAGGAATTCTAAACATTCCAGTGAGTCATCGAGTGGTTGACGAGTCTCCCGCTATATCATGACAGTCAGTTTTCGGCTTTCTCTACTGAGGTGCTCGCCCGGCGAAGAACACGGTCATGATGTAGTTCTCCGGTGCCGCGTTAGCCGATAGAACGGAACGTAAGGTAGCAAAACACAAAGCGCCGGCAAACCAAACATTTGACCAAAGACATGATTCGAGCTGATGCATATAAGGCCTAACTCGAGACGCTGAACACTCCCTAAGGTATTCAGTCTTTTATAAAGCGGGCGAACAATGCCCTTGGTAACAAGCCCTCGTGTCCAGTGCGTATCGCAAAATTCTGACGCGGCCGATGCCAAAACGCCAGCCTCCTCCTCAGTTATAATAAGAGACCGGGGGATGAGTAACAACAAGAGACAGTGAAAAAGGTTTACGCAGGGTCTTAATCTGAAAAGAATCCTTGCAACGGGTCCTTGCTGCACGTCTGCGCCTGTGTCTCTGTTGTGCCGTATCCTGGACGGGTATAGCACGGCGTTCATCTGTAAAACAAAGGAACCTAGTTGGAAAAAAGATCGTGCGAAAAATTGAATTTAAAATAAACAGAGTACGATTCGAAAAATGAATAAAATTGAGCTTTATTGTCTCTTGTTTTACATGCGTGGAGCCCCTTGTAAGAAGTGCACGGCTAGTAAGCCCCTTGTTTATTTATGCCGGACTCGCCTAACCGTGTCCGGGGTCTGAACGACCTACTTTAGATGCTTTGACCAGCAAAGCCGTATTAGTGTGAGGCTGTTAAGGCAGTCTCACATTTTTCCGTACTTGAGGGACACTCGTAGTTTCCTCTTAATGAAATGATGCCTCGTGGACCGGGCATTTTAAGTGTAAGAGATGCGTAATGCGGTATTGCGTTAAAGCGGGCGAAAGCTTCGCGTCCCAGTAGTGCTTGATGGCTACTTTTAAATGGGGCGATGTGGAAGACTAACTTTTCGCGACGGAAGTTGTCGGTTGAGCCAAACATAACTTCCAATGTTAGGGAGCTCGTACAATGGGCATATGTGCTTGACATTATTCCTTGGAAGGAAGTGTTGCTATAGCTAATTCTCTTTGGGTCTATCCCCATATTGCGGATTGTGTCCTGATATAGTAGGTTTAAATCACAGCCACCGTCCATTAGGACTTGTGTAAATTGAATCCGTCGATTATAGGATCTAGTATCAAGGCAGTCCATCCTGCGTTCCGGATACTTTTGGAGTAGTCCTGATGGTCGAAGGTGATTGGTTTTGACAACCAGTGTTGGGACTCCGCTGGGGTAGACTGTGCGGCGCGTAGTTCAATGGGAGCCGCTCTATTTTCCCCTATTGTTACTTGAAGTAAGTTTACTGTTTTGACCTCTTGTGGGAAATTCTTTTGTTTTCCGGGGCTCTGCTTGTGGTGCTCGTCATCATCCTCACTTGGTGTGTCGAGCCCCTTGTGTTCGGCGTTGAGTCTGGCGGACTGCTTGAAGACCCAACAAGCTCTGTGGGTATGGTTTGCAAGCTTCCCGGGAGTACTGTGGATTTGGCATATCTTGCCCAAGATTTTGTTTAAGTTGGATAGCTCGTCGCTATTATCCTTAAGGGGCAGTTTTTTATTGTTCTGCCGTGAGCTTTTGAATCCGACGTTGACTGCCGTGCTCTTTGGACTGTTCCCCTTAACCCGGTGCTGGTCCTTGCCGCGTCGTGGTTTCCCATTCCCATCCCTGACTTCGGAAGTACTTGCGTCGCTGGTACTGCATCTTGCTAGCCAGCTATCCTCTCCCGTGCAAAAGCGGGTCGTGAGGCTTGTCAATGCGGCCATTGTTCTTGGCTTTTCCTGGCCAAGGTGTCTGGCGAGCCATTCGTCTCGGACGTTGTGTTTGAGAGCTGCTAAGGCTTCGGCGTCTGGATAGTCGACTATTTGGTTCTTTTTGGTGAGGAACTTATTCCAGAATTTTCGGGCTGACTCTCCGGGCTGTTGGGTTATGTGACTTAAATCGTCTGCATCCGGAGGTCGGACATAGGTTCCCTGGAAATTGGCCCGAAAAGCATCCTCAAGCTCTTCCCAACTACCAATAGTGTTTTTGGGGAGGCTTTTAAGCCAATGCCGGGCTGGCCCTTTGAGCTTGAGGGGTAGGTATTTTATGGCGTGGAGATCATCTCCACTGGCCATGTGTATGTGGAGGATATAATCCTCAATCCAGCATCTGTGGTCTGTCATTCCGTCGTATGCCTCTATTTTTACGGGCTTGAATCCCGCTGGAAATTCATGATCCAGCACCTCATCGGTGAAACATAGGGGGTGCGCGGCGCCCCTATATTTGGGTGTGCCGTGATGTTTGGATACTTGACGTGTTGTATTGCTCGCTAGAGCTTGTTTCCTTGGCCCATAGATAGATCTAACTGGGCCATCCTTTTGGTGCGAATCCTTATGCGGATCGCGTGCCGGCTTGTGTGCGGTGCCGCTTGCCGCTCTATGTTTGCCATGTGGTTGTCTATCCGACCGGGTGGCCTCTTTGTTCTTTGATCGTGGGGGCTCTACGGCCTCCTCGTCGAATTCGGGCAGTAGTTTGCGCTTTGGGTAGCTCTTTGCTTGGCGGCTGTCGCCATATTTGTCTGGGGTGTTGAGTACTTTACTCCGTCTCATTCGGAGTGGGTCTTCCGCTGTTCTGAGCCTATGTTTCTGCTTTTTCAAGCTACGTGCAGTAGCGAGGAGCTCTTTGTGGAGGTTCTTCTGCTCCAATGATGTGTCCGGCGTGAGATCGTCCGGACTGTTATCTTTGCCGGGGACGGGTTGTTTGTCCAAGTTAGCCTGTTCGGATGGTTGCTCAATGGCATGTTCGTCGTCAGCCGGCTCACCCTGCTCTATGGCTGGGTCTGTGTGGGCGCTGTCTTTGTCGAGGTGGGGTTTTAAGCGGCGCTTACGCCGCCGTTTTGACTGCTTTCCGAGGGAATTATCTTTCGCAGCGTCCCGTTGTTCCTCGTTATCGCTTCCCTTAGGTGTGTCCACCATATATACATCGTAAGTTGAGGTGGCCTTCCAGTGCCCTGTGGGCGCTGGTTCTTGGTCGTCTCCGGCATCGTCGTCCATACCGTCGATGCCTTCGGAGTCAAAGTCGAGCATGTCGGTTAAATCATCGACAGTGGCAACGAAGTGGGTGGTGGGTGGGCGTTGAATTTTTCTTCGTCCGAATCCCAACCTTCCTGACCGTAGTTCGGCCAGGGCTCTCCTGACAAAGAGAGAGACTTTAATGAGTTCAGGATATCGCTGAAGGGCGAGTGTTGAAAGATGTCCGCGGCGGTGAACTCCATAACCGGCGCCCAGTCGGATTCGACTGGCAGGGGCGCGGGAGATTCGGAGTCCGGAGAGGAGTCCGGCACCTGGGAGTCACGAGCTTCGCAAAGGACAGGGATGGTGTTCGACTCAATCGCCGTAGAGATCTCAGCCCCCAAGATGGTGTCCAACCAACCGTCCTCGATCGGCGAAATCGGCTCCAAATTAATGGTCGGAGCGGACGCTGGTGCGGCCTCCAGGGCACCGTTCGGCGGCAGAGCTAGATCATACCCATCGAGACAGTGCGGCACGCTCGGCTGCGGCTCGAATCCGTCGAAGATCAAGTCTCCGCGGACGTCGGCCGTGTAGTCCAAGCTTCCAAATCTGACCTGATGGCCAGGGGCGTAGCTTTCGATCTGCTCCAGATGGCCTAGCGAATTGGCCCGCAGTGCAAAGCCGCCGAATACGAAGATCTATCTGGGGAGAAAAGTCTCACCCTGGACCGCGTCGTTGATGATGATTGAAGGAACCATCGGGCCTAGATGTGACGACACAGAGGAACACCCAATGAAAGCACCAATGTCGGTGTCAAAACCGGCGGATCTCGGGTAGGGGGTCCCGAACTGTGCGTCTAGGCGGATGGTAACAGGAGACAAGGGATACAATGTTTTTACCTGTGTTGGGCCCTCTCGATGGAGGTAAAACCCTACTCCCGCTTGATTAATATTGATGATATGGATAGTACAAGAGTAGATCTACCACGAGATCGAGAGAGGCTAAACCCTAGAAGCTAGCCTATGGTATGATTGTTGTTCGTCCTATGGACTAAAACCCTTCGGTTTATATAGACACCGAATAGGGTTAGGGTTACACAGAGTCGGTTACAATCGTAGGAAATCTACATATCCGTATCGCCAAGCTTGACTTCCACGCCAAGGAAAGTCCTATCCGGACACGTGACGGAGTCTTCAATCTGGTATCTTCATAGTCGAGGAGTCCGGCCAAAGATGATAGTTCGGCTATCCGGACACCCCCTAGTCCAGGACTCCCTCACACACCAACAGGGATTGTTGGGTGTTCAAGCAGGCAGGCATGTTAATTGCCGAAAACAATGACACGGGGCTACATAGCGATGACAAGGAGGAGCCCCGGCCGCCGAATAATAGAGGACAGAAGGGCTTTCCCCCACAAGTGCGGACGGTGAACATGATATACGCAACCCACATACCCAAAAGGGAGCGGAAGCTTGCACTAAGGGACGTATACGCGATGGAGCCAGTTGCCCCAAAGTTCAACCCGTGACCCTCCTGCCCGATCACTTTTGATCGAAGGGACCACCCCACTAGCATCCGCCACGGCGGATTCGCCGCATTGGTTCTTGACCCAATCATTGATGGATTTCACCTCACTAGAGTCCTGATGGACGGCGGGCAACAGCCCCGAACTCGCTTTACCGGGATACGGTCGCAAAATGGGCATAGACCCCTCAAGGATGAAACCCACAAAGACGCACCTTTAAAGGCGTCATACCAGGTGTAGAGGCCAACTATACAGGCTCAGTTACACTCGAAGTGGTCTTCGGATCCCCGGATAACTTCCGAAGCGAGGAATTAATCTTCGACATAGTCCCGTTCCGCAACGGCTATCACGCACTGCTCGGACGAACCGCATTTGCATAGTTCAATGCGGTGCTGCACCACGCATACCTCAAGCTCAAGATGCCAGGCCCTCGAGGAGTAATCACGGTCAATGGAAACACCGAACGCTCTCTCCGAACGGAGGAGCATAAGGCGGCCCTTGCGGCGGAAGTACAAAGCAGCCTCTCAAGTCAATTCTCCAGTCCGACTACTAAACGTCCGGACACCGTCAAGCGCGCCCGGAGTAACCTACAACAAGACCGCCTGGCACGTTCCGAGCACGCGTAGCAATGCGGCCCCAACCCCAGCCCTCGCGAAATTGCGAGACCAGTACCACGCGTACATAACTACGCTCTAGAGATACCATGGGCATAGGGGGAGGGGCACGACCACGGCATGCCCAGAGTGCGGCTCAACCGCACCAGGGGCTCCCGATTGTGTCATTCTTCTTTTTCTTTTTTTCTTATTTTCAGGACTCCGTTTTCCAGAAGCCCTGTCCGGCAGTAGAATCGCCGAACCCACGATGCAACAGCCAAGGAAGCAGAAAGCTACGTCGAGTGTTCAGGTGGTCTCTACTACGAGAAATATACCTGTTTTACATACCATCCCGCAGCTTACCCCTAGAGGGGGACATGTTAAATAGTCCCATCCCTTGCTTATCGCACTATTTGTATCGTTCTGCTTTCATTGCAGTACCTTTTGAATAAACAATACATAGCTTCTGCTTATTATTGCATTCCTTTTTTCTCTATATATGTTCATTCATGACATGTTGCACCCGTACAACTTGGTACGGCCAATACACCAGGGGCTTAAGTACCCCAAAATATGGTGTGATAAGTCCGAACACTTTCACAAGTGCAGCACCCCGAACTTATAGCATTATATGCATCGGCTCCGAATCATGTCTTGGGTCAATAGTTGGGTTTGCCCGGCTCCCATGTTTTGGTACCTTACGTTCCGCTATATCGGCTAAGGTAGCGCTGGGAGAACCACTGCGATTGTGCCCCGGTTGAGTTGGGTTGAGCACCTCAGTGGAGAAAGCTAAAACTGACCGTCATGATAGGGCGAGAGCCGGTCACTGTTTGAGAGGTTTTTCGGGTCCCTAAAGACTTAAGCCGCTTAGAGCGAGGAGTCGGCATTGTCCGGCCAAGGCGTGGATAGCGCCCCGAAATCGGTCTTCCGAATACTAGGGGCTTCGCCGAAATTTAAAATTATAGAATTTTATGGCTAAGTGAGAGTGTTCAAGCATTATAGTCCGGTTGCCTCGTTCGTCATGTTGAGCGCCTCCCTCGAAGGACCCAAGAATGGGAACAAGAGTGCTCAAGTTTATCGAACACCCCAAAGACTGTGGTGGCATGGGGGCTGAAGCCAACGACTCGCCATCTCTCAAATTTGATAAACGGCCGCACAGAAGGTAATATTTTAAATTAACAAGCATTGCTTAGCGCATACGAACAAGTTTTTAGCGTACAAGATAACAAATGCGAGTCTACTAAAAAATTACATCTTTGGAGCATTCACCTGCTATAAGGCAGGCACCCTTCAGGACGCCCTCATAGTACATCTCAGGCTTGCGATGCCCCTTGACGGCGGCGGCCCGTCCGTCACAAGCTTCTCAGCGTCCATCTTGCCCCAGTGCACTTTAGCATGGGCAAGGGCCCGACGGGCAGCTTCAATGCAGACGGAGCGCTTGATGACTTCAATCCATGGACAGGCGTCCACCAGCCGCCGCACTAGCCCGAAGTAGCTCCCAGGCATGGCTTCTTTAGGCCACAACCAAACTATGAGGCCCTTCATGGCCTGTTCGACCACCTTGTGGAGCTCGACCAGCTGCTTCAGCAGGTCGCTCAGGGGCACCGGATGTCCGGCCTCAGCATATTGAGACCAGAACACCTTTTCCGTCGAGCTCCCCTCCTCGGCTCGGTAGAACGCGGCAGCATCAGACACACTACAGGGCAGATCTGCGAATGCTCCTGGAGAGCTCCGGATTCGGGTAAGTAACAGATAATTCTCTTTCACATGCTTGCTTTGCATAAAGAATGCCTTACCCACCGCTATCTTTTTTATCGCCTCAATCTCCTGGAGGGCCTTCTGGGCTTCGGCCTTAGCGGCTTTGGCACTCTCAAGAGCTGAGGCAAGCTCGGACTCTCGAGTCTTCGAGTCACTCTCCAAACTCTCGTGTTTTTCCAAGAGAGTCTGGAGCTCTTGCCGCACCTCCACCACCCGCGCCTCCTGCCTCTTTCGCTCGGTGCGCTCCATGGCTGCACTGTTTTCGGCCTTGGACACCGCTTCCATCAGGGTCGCCACCTTTTTCGTGGCCCCTGCAATACTCACGTTATTCCTGTCATTTTTTGCAACCAAATCCTTTCTATAAGGTATTACTTTAATAAGGTATTACTTACCTTCCTTGTCCTCGAGCTGCTTCTTGGCAAGGCCGAGCTCGTTCTCGGACCGCTCGAGGCTCTGCTTCAATGCATTGACCTCCGCAGTCAGTGCGGCAGAGGTCAGCAGCGCAGCCTGCATTCCCATATTGACACACTTATGTTAGACTCCTGCGTATATCTTTTTAGATCCTCAGCTCATCTTTTCTTTCCGAACACCGAACTAAGCATCAGGGGCTATTGTCTATGCGCTAATATTCTTACATATCTTAAGAACTTACCTCAAAGCCTGTTAGAAGGTTGGTACAGGCTTCAGTCAGCCCGCTCTTGGCAGACTGAACTTTCTGGATCACCGCACTCATAATAGTGCGGTGCTCCTCGTCGATGGAGGCGCCGTTGAGCGCCTCCAGCAAGCTATCCGGTGCCTCCGGTTGGACGGAGGTCACCGGCGTCGCAGTCTTGCCCTTCTTATGAAGGGGCCGCCTGCCGGACTTCGGAACCACTGAAGGTTCCGGTACGGAGTCCGGCACGGGGCCGGACTTAGTGCCCTCTGGGGTTTTGCGCCCTTTGCCCCGGAGTCCGGTAGGTCGCCTTGCGGCGCCTCCAGGACCACCTCCTCCTGGCTGGGCCCCTTTTGGGACTCCACCGCAGCGTCGTCTGCGTCACGAGGGGAGGAGGCGGTCGGAAGTGAAGTGCTATTCACATCCGACGAATCCAGGAGCCGCCGACGAAGCGGCGAGCTCGTCCTTGGGCGGGCTACATGGTTGTATTCGGCGTTAGAAGACACTATGCGACAAATGAAAAGTCATGAGTTATTCCAGAATCCGGACACTTACGATCTCGCCAGGGGCTTGGCCCTCAGTGGCCACTCCTCTTCGCCGTCGTCGGCGTTGGTGGAGAAGTCCGGAGGAAGGGTCCTTCCTTTCTTGGACCCTCCGGCCTCCCGGTTAGGCGGCCTTCCTTTTCTTCTCTCCTCTGCTGGGAGAGGCCTCTTTTTCCTCCTCCTCGTCTTCACGGGAGGAGTCCGCCTCGGAGTCGTCGGACGATGAGTCTGACAACACCTGGCGCCGGGCACTCCTTCGAGTTCCCGTTGCCTTTTTCTTGGCCTTCTTCTCCGGCACCACGTGAGGTGCCGGAACCAGCAGCCCCGTCAAGAGGGCGTCCGTTGGGTCTTCTGGCAAAGGAGCCAGACAGTTAACCTGCCCGGATGTCTTCTGCCAGACCTGTCAAAGGTAAGGGAGTTTAGATCCCACATAGAGTCAAACTATGAAAAACAAGAGTCCCGTAAAGGGTAGAATAGCTTACCTCGCTGGCCTGACGCCGCGAGCTGAATCCGCGATCTTCGGTAGCGGATGCGGGGGCCACGACGCCCTTAAACAGCACCTTAGAGGCATCTTCGTACGTAGTGTCGAAGAGCTTGCTCAAGGTTTGGTGTTGTGCCGGATCAAACTCCCACAATTTGAAGGCCCGTTGTTGGCATGGGAGAATCCAGCGGATGAGCATGACCTGGACTACGTCGAGAAGCTTGAGATTCTTGTTCACCAGATTTTAGACGCAGGTTTGAAGTCCGGTCAGCTCTTCCGAATCACCCCACATTAGGCCCGTCTCTTTCCAGGAGGTGAGCCGTGTGGGGAAGCCATATCGGAATTCGGGGGCCGCCGCCCATTTGGAGTCGCGCGACTCGATGATGTAGAACCACCCCGATTGCCACCCCTTTATTGTCTCCACGAAGGAGCCCTCGAGCCATAGGACGTTTGTCACGCCCAAGATGCGGCCCTATCCAAAAGGAACTCGAAGGTCCCACCAAGGATAGAAGCGCATCTTGAAGACGCTTTTGCAAGGTGGATATCATTACATCAACATTACATAATAGATGGGGATACATACATAAGGCACAAATGCCACAAGAATACATCAACATCATATACAAGAGATCAACATCCGACTACGGATGAAACATAAACAGAAACTCAAACGACATCCACCCTGCTAGCCCAGGTTGCCGACCCGGAACCTATCCTCGATCGAAGAAGCGTAAGAAGAACTCAACGCGAAGCAAGCACCGCTCTCGCGTCATGATCATCGCATAACCTGTACCTGCAACTATTGGTGTAGTAATCTGTGAGCCACGAGGACTCAGCAATCCCATTACCATGGGTATCAAGACTAGCAAAGCTTAATGGGAAAAGGAAGGGGTAAAGTGGTGAGGTTGCAGCAGCGACTAAGCATATATGGTGGCTAACATACGCAAATAAGAGCGAGAAGAGAAGCAAAGGAACGGTCGTCAACTAGACATAACCCAGAAACCGTGTTCTCCTCTCGATCAACCCCGAAAATAGACACTCACGGTTACGCACACGGTTGGTGTATTTTAGAAGAGTTTACTTCAAGTTTACTACAACCGGATATTAACAAATTTCCATCTGCCACATAACCATGAGCACGGCTCTCGAAAGTTTATACCTGCAGGGTGTCCCAACTTAGCCCATGATAAGCTCTCGCGATCAACGAAGCGATATTCCTTCTCCCGGGAAGACCCGATCAGTCTCAAATCCCGGCTACAAGACATTTCGACGGCAATAAAACAAGACCAGCAAGACCTCCGGCGTGCGACAGCTGATAGTAGCCGGCACAGATCTCGCCTCGTGCCACGACCGGATGAGCAGTCCGTACAACTAAAACCAGCCCTCAAGTTTCCCCGAGGTGGCGCTGCAAAGGGCTCTAGTTTGGACCAACACTTAGACAAGCATTGGCCCGGGGGGGCTGAATAAAGATAACCTTGGATTAATTACTTCCATGGGAAATGTAGGTGGTGGTGAGGCAAATGGTAAAACCAATGTTGGGCCTTGCTGGAGGAGTCTTATTCAAAGCGAACTGTCAAGGGGGTCCCATAAATCACCCGACCGCGTTAGGGACGCAAAATCCAGGAACATAATACCGATATGACGGAAACTAGGGCGGCAAGAGTGGAACAAAACACCAGGCATTAAGCCGAGTGTTCCACCCTTTACCAAGTATATAGATGCATTGATAATATAAGATATATTGTGATATCCCAACAAGTAAACATGTTCCAACAAGGACATCTCCATGTTCCAACAAGGAACAAACTTCATCTTCACCTGCAACTAACAACGCTATAAGAGGGGCTGAGCAAAGCGGTAACATAGCCAAACAACGGTGTGCTAGGAAGGGTGACAAAGGTTAGAGGTTCACATGGCAATTTGGGAGGCTTGAGGAACAAGTGATAGGTAGCGCAGCATAGCGATAGAACGAAACAACTAGCATAGCAATGATAGTAGTGAGATCCAGGGTAGCGGTCATCTTGCCTGAAATCCCGCTCTAAAGAAGAACGAGTCCATGAAGAAGACGAACGGATGAAGCCGAACCAAGCGTAGACGAACGAATCCTCACGATCGCAACGAAAACGGGAACTAACAAGAAGAAGCACACAACATAGTAAACATACCACACATGAACAAGACATGATGCTCAACCAAGTATGATGCATGACAAGGCTACATGAAGCTACTCATGGCAAGAGATGATGCAAACAAGAACAACACATCAAAGCACGTTTAAATGAGGCCGAAAACGACATAGAACAATTCCGGTAAGTCCTCATATGCAAATTTCGAAATTGGTCCATATCCGAATAAACCTTATGTTAAAGTTGTTAAACAGCAAGTTAAGATGCACCACGATGATCTATACGAAATTCTAGTAGAGCTCGATTTCTAACATGTAAACAACCTGCCAGGAAACATTTTATAGCAAAAGTAGAGCTCGATTGACTCAAGCCATGTCACTCCATAATTGCAAACAAGGGCATGTATGGATAGAGAATAACCATATGTTCAAAACATGCTTACTTAAGTATCTCAAAATAAGCATGGATCTCCCGGTAGGATCAAGTTTCCATGGCATAAAAATATCCAGTGAGCAGGGCTGAAATCAGCAACATCATGAAGCCTAGTTTGCATGCTTGTGCTAGTCACCATAGAGATCACAAAAATACATGGCATACACCCCTGTAAAGATGGCATGGCATATTACAAAACACATGTAGGACTCAAGTTCATAGGATGCACACATCAATCATGGCAAAAATGACAAAAGTGCATGTTCTGATAAGAATCTGAAACTAACATCACATAGCCCTCTTCTAACAGCATTTAGGGAATCAAGATGAGCTCAAATGGACATGATGCAATGAGGTGAAATGATGTACTCGTTGAGGCGAACAATTAGACATAATACACGCACGAAACGGAGCTACGGATGCAGAGATACAACATGATGAACATGGCATGATTATGACAAAAACTTCGGGACTTAGAGGAATTTCGGAGGGGGAAAGTCAACTGGGGGATCCAGATCCGGCGCGGGTTACGAGGATGGCCGGGGACGGGCCGCGCCGGCGAGGGGGCGCCGGATCTGGTCGACCCACGACCGGATCTGGCCGAGAGGCCGGGCGGCAAGGACGGGCGGGACGGGCGCGGGGCCATGAGCGGAGGAGCGGCGGCGGCACATGGGCGCGAGCTCGCCGGAGGAGCGGGCGGTCGCACGGGCGGAGGTGGACGGCGGCGGGTCGGTGCCGGAGCTCATCGGCGGCGGGGACCGGCGCCGGAGGCGCTGGCTTGGGCGAGGGGCGGGCGGCGGAGGCGACGCTGGCCATGGGGGCGGGCCTGGCGGGCATGGCGGGCGCGGTGGCTGGGCCACGTGGCGCATGTGATTGGCGGGCGGCGGCGGAGACTTCGTCCGGCTCGGGACGGACATGTCCGACGGGCGAGAGGGGAAAAACTAGGGTTTCATCCGCGAAAATTTCGGGGGAGGCACATATTTATAGGTAGAGGGAGCTAGGAGACTCCGAATGGTGTGCGGTTTTCGGCCACGCGATCGTGATCGAACGACCGAGAACATGGAGGGGAGTTTGCTGGGTTTTGGGCCACTTTGGAGGGGGTGTTGGGCTGCAAAGAGAAGGAGGCTTTACGGTTACTCGGTTAACCGTTGGAGTACCAAACGACCTCCAAATGGCACGAAACTTGACAGGCGGTCTACCGGTGCTATACCAAGGCAGCCTGTCAAACCTCGGTCCATTCCGAGAATGTTTAACACCCGCACACGAAAAGAAGTAAAGGGGGGCGCCGGGTACATAAGAGTGCCGGATTGCAAAACGGACAATGGGGAAAATGCTCGGATGCATGAGACGAACACGTATGCAAATGCGATGCACATGATGACATGATATGAAATGCAGATGATGACATGACAAAGTGCAACACGCAAGAAAATGGCATGGCAAGGACGGCGAATAACTGGCGGACAACTGGCACATCGAATCCGGGGCGTTACAACGTTGGCCATCCGGCCCACCATGGCGCCTCCGCACTCCGATTGGCGGCCGCCCGCTACCTCTGGCTTGACATTAAAAGTCTTTAGCCATAAGCCGAAATGGGGCTGGATGCAGAGGAAGGCCTCGCACACGACGATGAACGCCGAGATGTTGAGGATGAAATTCGGGGCCAGATCATGGAAATCCAGGCCGTAGTAGAACATGAGCCCCCGGACAAATGGGTGAAGTGGAAAACCTAGTCCGCGGAGGAAGTGGCTGAGGAACACCACCCTCTCATGGGGCCTGGGGGTGGGGAGGAGCTGCCCCTTGTCGGGGAGCCGATGTGCGATTTCGCTGGACAAGTATCCGGCCTTCCGCAGCTTTTTGACATGTCCCTCCGTTACGGAGGAGACCATCCTTGCCTCCCGCTCCGGACATGGCTGGAGAAGGTTGACGAGAGTTGTGCGGACTTGGGCGCTGGAGCTCAAGTGCGCGGAAATGGATGAGCAAAGGAGGAAGAAGGCGTAGGTGAAAAGGTGGATCCTTATCCCCTTATATGGACGGACGAAGCTATGCGTCCCCCACCAGCCTGGTAAAACTCGCTTATCTCCCAAGCGCCGTAATCAATGGCGCGGTTGGGTTACCCACGCCCGTATTGATGAAATCCCGGAATAAGGGGGCACGATCTCCGCTTTGATAAGACGTGCCAAGGAAACCGCCTCGCTAAACGCGCTGAGGTGGGACAAAAAAAACGAATAAAGGCCTGGCCGTGGTGTGATGTCACGCTGCGGAATACGTCAGAAGATTTGTGTAAATATTATTCTCTCTACGGTGGTATGTGGAACTTGTTTTGCAGAGCCGGACACTATCCTTGTTTTCAAAATCTTCTATGAAGTATTCGGAGGAGGAACCCACCTTGCAATGCCGAAGACAATATGCGCGCCGGACTCGTCGTCATTGAAGCCTGGTTCAGGGGCTACTGAGGGAGTCCTAGATTAGGGGGTGTCCGGACAACCGAACTATCACCGTTGGCCCGACTCCTGGACTATGAAGATACAAGATTGAAGACTTCGTCCAGTGTCCGGATGGGACTTCCCTTGGTGTGGAAGGCAAGCTTGGCGATACGGATATGTAGATCTCCTACCATTGTAACCGACTCTGTGTAACCCTAACCCTCTCCGTGTCTATATAAACTGGAGGTTTTAGTCCGTAGGACGAACAACAATCATACCATAGGCTAGCTTCTAGGGTTTAGCCTCTCTGATCTCGTGGTAGATCTACTCTTGTACTACCCATATTATCAATATTAATCAAGCAGGATGTAGGGTTTTACCTCCATCAAGAGGGCCCGAACCTGGGTAAAACAACGTGTCCCTTGTCTCCTGTTACCATCCGCCTAGACGCACAGTTCGGGACCCCCTACCCGAGATCCGCCGGTTTTGACACCGACAGGGGGTATATGTAGCCTCCACACAAAATCCAACCGTTACACACATTTGACCCAACTCGGTCAGACCGAATAGATGAACTCGGTGAGACTGATGTAGTTCAAAATGTGAACGTTAGGAATCTCGGTGGGACCGATAGAGGCAACTTGGTGTGACCGATGTGCAAGGGCTAGGGAAAACATCAACTTGGTTGGAACGATTACTTCAACTTGGTGAGATCGGAATGGAGTAATAGGCAACAGAGAGAATGACAAGCAAACTCGGTGTGACCGGTTTCACTGACTCGGTGAGACCGTAATAGTGAAACATGTTACAGTGAGAATTCAAGGCCATGTCAGTGAGACCGAGATCCATATCGGTGTGATCGAAATGTCTAGGGTTTTGGAAGTGGCTATATCAAGAGAACTCGGTGGCGCTGGATGGATCATTTCGGTGGGGCCGAGTATGACTTTTGGTTTTGGACATATTTGGAAGTGAGAAAGTGGTTGAGGGTTTTGGAGCTATATCACTAAGCACGTGAGCAAGTAGACCATTAAGCAACACCTCATCCCTTTTAATAGTATTGGCTTTCCTATGGACTCAATGTGATCTTGGATCACTAAAATAGAAATGAAGAGTCTTGAACTTTAGCCAATCTTTGTCCTTAGCATTTTGAGGGATCCACTTCTCTAGTCCATGCCATGCCAATAGTTGAACTTTCTGAAATATACATCTTGAAAGGGTATTAGTTCAATGAGCTATATGTTGTTATAAATTTCCAAAACCACCCGGAGGATAGTTGCACTTTCAATCCCCCCTTTTTGGTAATTGATGACAACATATAGATCAATGCTTCGACAAAATATAATATGAATGTAATATATCGTCACTTTGAGAGGTATATGATAAGTTAGAGCTCCCCCTAAAATTGTGCATTATTTAAAATTTGTGTTTGAATGCAAATGCACAATCGATTAGGATCATGGGGTACTCTTCCATGTCACATACATCTTGGTGGGGCAATCTAAATGATAAGAGATAAATAACAAGCACTCATCACCAAGGGAAAACATGATTGTCATACACAAATGTCATGAATATCATTAGGCAAGCACAGATTAAGGCATAGTATGATCAACCACATCATCATTTAAGTATCTCACGAGCATAACACAAATTGTAGGAGGAATTAAACAAGCAAACAATCAAAGTATCAAGTAGCAAGGCAAATAAGAACCAAAACTCTCACTCCCTCGAAGCCTAATGATCTATACACTTTCTCTCCCTTTGGCAACAAGTTACCAAAAAGCTTGAAAATGCATAGTGCTATGCGACACTCTAGGCACGACCTCGGGGAGCTCTTGAAGTGGTCTTCTGGCTTGATGCTACGGTGTGCGTAGATGGCGTGGAGAGGAGTCCTTCAACGAATGCATCTGTAGAAGTTGCCGGAGCTGGAGGGGTTGACACAGAAGGTGCAATAGTGGCAGTTGTTGTAGGTGCTGAAGCTGTAGCTCTGTCTCTAACAACTGGCAATGCTGACGACCTTTGTGCCCTTGGCACTGTCTAGAATGTCTTAGTGGTAGCTCTGTTCTCCCTATCCTTTGCTTCTTCTTGGAGTTTCTCAACGGTGGTCTATATCTCCATGACCTTCACATATAGATCATGAAATTTTGTTTCAATGATCCTCTCAAGACTCTCTTGATTCTGAATCAGGGTGGCCAATCCCTTCTCAATCCTCATGGTAGCCTCAAGCAGATAAGTGAGTTGATCTTGCTTGGTCTTGGGCAACACTGTTGAAGCACTTGGTGCACTTGCTGACTTTACTGCTTTGGCAGCCTTTGCCTTCTCAATCTTCTCCCGAGAAGCTTCACAAGTAGGATGAGTCACATCCATAACAACCTCGTTGTCCTCAAAGTCAGGCCTCAGGGGAAGGTGCTCTTTATCAAGAAGATATGTCCCGGTTCCCATCTTGGACTTAATTAGCATCTGAATGTGAGGGGCTTATCCACATGATCTCTTTTGATCAGCTGCTGTTCTCTTCACTGTATCAACGATCAAACTCATCACTTTGAACTTCTGGGGCACATCAAACATGTGAAGCGAGTTGATGGAGTGACCACGGATCATTCTATGATCTCCTGATTTGGGCAACAAGGTGTGCCTCAAAATTGTGTTCATGGTGGCCAGTCCAGACATCAGATAGTATACAGAGCCAAGCTTGTGATTCTCTACTTGTTTGGCAGGAATCTCCTTGTACATAAATATCATTTTCCTCTTCTGCTGGTGCATTGATCAATCTTTCCCACTCAGAAATTGTTGACTGATATCTTGTGCCCTCAGTCATCCAGACAATCTCGCCATCTAGGTGGAAATGAGTTGTGGAATAAAACTGCATAATCATCTCATCATTCCACTTGGTAAACTCTTGACCAAAAAAAGTGTCAATTCCATTTAACCTGAAACTCTCATGAACTCCAGGGAAGTAGTCTTCATTGTTGTCAATGTATTTCCAATCAACCCACTTCATGTCACAGATAATGGGGTTCTTGTCTAGCAGCACTGTCTCATAAAAGTCTTATTGCTCCTTGGTGTGAAAGCGATAATCAACATCAGTCCTCCTCCTGACAACATAAGGATCAGACTTCCTCCCCTGTCTCAGACCAGCATCCTTCCTCAACTTCATGTTCTCAGCAACTGGGTGATCATCATTATGATTTGGAATCTTGGGCTTCAATTTTATGAGCACTAGTGGCTCTTCATCCTCTTCAGCTTCAGGCACTTGGGCCTTGTTCTTCTCAGCTGCAGAAATGTTCCTAGTGGATCTCTTTGGTGCAGATGGTTTTGGAGCTTGTGCTTGAGCTGAAGGATTGGGGGCTGTCTTGGGCTTAGATGGAGCAGCCTTAGACCCGATAGCATCCCCCATAAGCTTTTGTGACTTTGGTGGAGATTCAACAGTCTCTTCTTCCTCCTCTTCAGCTTCATCTTCCCTCATGGAAGGCTTTCCAAGCACCTTGGCTGTTGTAGACCTTTCCCTTTTCGTTTTCTTCTTCCCAATCTCAGCAGTTTCATCATCTTCTGATTGCTCTAGAGTAAAGTCATAGTTTCCTGAGTTGAATCCCTGACTTTGGACATGGGCTTTCTCCTTGCAGGCAGTTTTTGCTTTTGTCCAGGCTTGGTGGTGGCAGAAGTACCATACTCTTTTCTCAGCACCTTCTTCTTTAAGGTTACCTCCTCAGCAACAAAATCCTCATCCTCATATTCTGAGGTTCTTTTCTTCCTTTGCCTGGTTGCAGCCTTAGGCAAGTTGGTTGGAGTGCTTCTACTGCCCTCATCATAGCTGCTAGAGGGACAAGTGCCCTCACTGAGGTTGACTTTCTCCTCTGACTGATTCTGACTGTCACTGCCCTCTGACATGACTGGAAGCCGACCCTGTGAATAGATGGGTATAGATAGAGTGGATGAGCATCACAAGGCACAACTATTTCGCAAAAATATATTGAGAAAAATACTTAACTTTAGTTTTCTACATAAAGCATTTCGGAGCTACCGATATGACAAACTCGGGGACACCGAAGCAACTTTAGAGTCTAAACACACAGTTTCGGTTAGTCCGAAATGCAGTTCGGTGACTTCGAGATGCTAGGGTTTCTCAGAGAAAGCGAACTCGGTCACACCGATTAGTACGCTTTGGTCAAACCGAGTTTTACTTGTGTAACGGCCTCAGCCAAATCGGTAAGACCGAAATCTTCAGATCGGTCGGTCCGAGATGAGTTTGGCGGAAACCTAACCCTAAGTTTTTGCATCAAATCTATTCTAACGAAGTTTGCGATGGATAGGATGATCTCAATCGTGGCAAGAAACTAGGCATTGATCTTTGTGCAATAATCGGAGTAAAAAGATGCACAAAGAGATCGAGTTCGTACCCTAACTTGGTGAGGAACCCTCTACGACAACAACGGCGGAGTGATTTCCCATCAACACCAACGGCAAACTTGAGTGTAGAAATCATAACCCTAACGTATCACTTACTCGTCGTAAGAAGTCCTGCAAAATGAGACGTTGCAGCCACGAGGGTCAGTACATTGAATGTACTGGAAAATTCACACCATAGGATAATGATGAATAATAGCTATCACTACATGCATATATGGCTGGTGGAAAGGCTCTATGGTTATAATGTTTTTGTGAAAAGCCAATTTTTCCCTACTGCAAAGGAATATATTTTATTTAAGTACAAAGTTTGTTGAAAACATTGAGAATGGTAAACCCCATCTCAATCCCAATTAAAAGTTAACAACCCAACAAATTAATTATATAGAGTGATGAGATCAACTTGATAATCCAAGAACTAGATACTCAAGAAGTCCATAACCGGGGACACGGCTAACCATGATTAGTTTGTACACTCTGCAGAGGTTTGCGCACTTTTCCCTACAAGACTCGATCTCCTCCGTTGGATTTCTCGCACTACATGGTGTTTGAGAAACGGATGACCGAGACACAGTCTTTCAGAAGCGTTAGCACCTTACGATGGGTAGACAGTACCACCTACATCCCCTACATCTGCTAGTCTACCACTATAAGAGTTCACACGACTTAATCAACTATGCTAGAGCCCATAATAGCTTGTGGCTGCACACGGAAGTTTCTAGCATGAATAATCTTATGATCCCTTTGAGCCTGGGTGGCAGTCCATAGCAGAATCACACGGTACCCCGGGATTTCCAAAAAATACAGGCAATCAGTAGATACCCCAGGTGCCTCAATCCACCCAGATGTGTATTAAAGTTACCACCTTAAGTTAACCAATAGTTAACAACAATCACATCTGTCATGAATACTCTCAAACCCAAACCACGTCTACGAGCATAGCATGGCAATATAAGCATAACGTAATCGTAACTCCCAAGGTTTGAATGCAGGGCAATAGGTTCCTACCTCATCAACTACTTCCCAATACCCACATGTTATTCACAACCTAACTCATGCAATGTTTGAGGGTGAAACTAATGCATAAAAACTGGGTATGAAAGGGACATGATCAAAGTGTGAACTTGCCTGTACTGTTGATGAAGATGATTCACACTTAGAACTCTTGATAGTTCTACTCGTCACACTCCGGTCAATCTATCGTAAGCAAGCAATAGTAACCACACATAAGCAATCACTCAAAAGATCAGAACGAACGAATAAAACAATTCGGAAAACTTCAAAACCAAGCAAATAACTCTTGCAACAGAAAACAATTTCTAACAGTACCAAAATTAAATAATTTGGCCTTATCAGAAAGTTTAGGTCAAGAGCTTCGCTTTGCAAAAAGGATCAACTCAAACGGAGTTATAGAACTCAAGTTATGAACAAAAGAAGTTTGAATATGAATCTGAACAAATTTTGAAATTTGAAAATTTCAAAAAATTGACGTGCCAGGTTAACTGGATAGGTGAAAACATGACGAAACTATAGGCGTTGGTTTCATCTAATTTGGATGAACGAGTAAAAAGTTACGGCTATCTGAAAAAATCAGGGCCAAGCTGTTTTACAGAAGAAAAATAGCTACGGCTAAAAGAATTATAGGTCTAACGTATAAATACAAAGAATGAATAAATATACCTTTATAAGGTATAGAAAAGACGACTTTGGAGTGAGGAGACAACTTCCAAAAGTCCCACCGGAGAAAAAATATATTTTTCTTTAATGAATCTAGTCAAACCAAAAATATTGATTTAACCAAATCGGATTGTTTTTGGAAGCTCTATGGGTCTATATTTATAGATGGAAAAGAGGCTTAGAGGTCAAAGACTAGGCAATGTGGGACTAGAACGTAGACGAAAATAAACTAAACAGAGAAGAAAAAGGCTAAACGCCTCGCACGGGCCTAAAGGACCCGGCCGCCCGTGCGCTGTAGTTTTTTTTAACAAAATTCGGCCTAAGAAAAAAATTGAAAAGGCTGGCTGGGCCTGGCCCATGTAGGAAGAAAAAAAATGAGGCGCCCGCTTCCACTATGCTACGCGTATTGGCGATAAATAAATATGGGCTGCACGCATAGTTTTTTTTAAATAGAAACAGAAGCAAAACCTAATAAAGAAAATAAAATAAAATTTTATATAGGCATATTACATACCAAAAAATTTCAGAAAAAGATTTTTTTACAACATGAACATTTTTCTAAATCTAATTTGAAATTGGATTCAAAGAAAGAGGTTAGAATTTACTTCTAGCATACATACTTCTCTAGAAGCGCATACAATAATGCGTGGTACCTTTGCATCCCACTCAAAAAAAGAGGGCGCTCTGAAGGCAGAAATAGAACTCGCCAACAGAGCTCCAAAAATTGGGTATTAACTGAGACAAACAACGGGCAAACTTTTTTAAAGGGAAGGGAGAGGTAGACTGTCCCTTTCGTTTCATTTTTATTTTCTGCAGGGTAGGGAGAAGCCTTGCGCCTTCTTTTTTTGAAGGCAAGTGACTTCGCAAACTGCTCAATTTTGCCCTCTAGGGCCGGG